>CALYLW010000049.1:530188-549904 GCA_944989445.1 Ampullaceana balthica | reverse complement strand
ATGTTGCCACTCTTCAACAATGGCCAATGTCAGTTGTTCCATTGTTGCAAATTTGCGAGGAAAGTAGTCCTTTTGTTAAAGGGCACCCCAAATACCATAAACTTACGGGTTTAGATTCGGTCTTTTTGGTGGCCACTTGTCTGGTTCAATGAAGTTGAAACTGCTTTAGGCGGTCCCTCTTTTTTGGGCCACCCTGTACATGGTGACAAATTCGCTGAGTTTGGGTGGATGTAGTTTGTGTTGCTGGGGTAAGCAAATTTCATTATTTCCATTATTTCGCCTCTTAAATGAGGAACATATTTACCTTAAATAACAAACTTTACATGTTTCGTTTATGACAAAATAAATGTATGGAATGTATACTATAACAATAAATAATGTTGGTTTTTGAAGGGAAAATTTAAAATAATTGACGTCATATAATATTTTTTACGGCGATAATTGTTTCATTTATAATTCTTTTGCACATCGCCTGATACGCTCCTTGTATATATTATTGAAATATAAGCTAAAAAATGACGTCATAGCGTTACGGATACTTACTCCAACCAACCTGTGACTTGGGTTATTATATTGTTTACTAGTGTAACACTTCAAAAATGAGGGGAAATTTTCACAATGAATATATTTCAGCTGAAATCTAATAACTTTAAAAAAAATACATATCAGAATAATAAATAATGTAATACAGAACTTTTATTTATCTTTATTTTATTTATTTATTTTCATATTGAACAATTTTACGTGGAACGTCCGAAAAGTGTTATTTTTAGTGAATTAACTTTATTATGTTGATCGCAGCGCCACCTAAAAGCATTACAAATTTCGCAGCGCCACCTTGTTCTATCCATTATCCATAATGCAGACAACGGGATTTATGTATATTCATGTTTTCCTGGTTTTGAAATCTTTAACAATAAACTGTTAGAAGCAGGCAAGTCATCGCAAACTCGTGTTCCTGAGATTGAAAATATTTTTGCCATTGTAAGTTGTTTTAAAATGTCCTACTTATAGTCATCGAAATTAAGATAAATCCTTTTCTTTTTTATTTCCATAAATTTTAGTCACTTTTTTTTTAGTCCGGTAGACTTTATGTGTTCACCAAATACATAATAAAAACGCATCATTAAAGTTATTCTCCTCCAAATGCACCTGTTGTTACCACCACCAACCAGGATCACTGACGCGCCCACCAGGTATCGTTTTTGCTTATAAATGGGAATCAACGTGACGCCTTAAGGACAATCATAACATTTTGATTGATGTAAAATATAAACATTTATATATATAACAAATAAAATGAACTGGAAACACGAATATGTCCAAAAAGGAACTCAAGTCTATCTATACTGGTGGTTGGAGAATCTTAGCTATTCATTGAAATGTTATCCCTTATGTAAGAGTTCGAAGTCAAGTGGCGTGCCACATACATCGGTATTGCTGAAGAAGAAGAAGAAAAAAAATGTAATACCAAATATGGATATCTGGCAATCACCATCTTTGAAAACACTCTTTACAATCATTTCTTTTACACTTGACAACAAACTCTTATGGGGGAAAAGGTTACTCCTTAATAGAGAAGTCTTGCAATATTTATATATATATTTTAAAAAATAAACACACCCACACAAAGCACATGCACTGATACATTCACATCTATTCTTCAAACCAAGTACACTTAAAAGTCAAAAGTAGACTAATATCCCAAGAGTCTACAAACGGAATACAGCAGATATTGGACCACGAAATACAATGCAAGATTGTAGTCACGCACATAAAAATTGCAAAACAGCAAGGTAACTGATGACTTAGCTGTGCCTCAGAGCAAATATATTATGACAAATGTGGACTGCCAAAACAATAACCATTTTCAAAGTGCTTAACTCAGTCATGGTTCAAATAAATGTTCCCATTCATCCTAATGTTTTGATCAATATTTTGTCAAAATCTTCACAATCTAAGACTTAAATGACACTTAATACTCAACATGTGAAAGTAATGATGCTAACAATGAGATATCCCCTAATGCATGATAATGAAAACAACCTATTCTCTGTGCTGCCTATAATTAATCTTTTGGTACAGTTTCTTCCTCTGCCTCATCTTCATCTTCTTGTTCATCATCATCATCATCATCTTTTTTGGTAGAATCTTCCTCTTCTTTTCTCTTCTTTTCTTCCTCCTCTCTCTGTTTTCTCTCCTCATCATCTTGAGAGTCTTTCATTGATTTCTCTTGATCTTTTGACTTTCTCCCATGTATCCTTGGCAAATTGTTCAGCATAATCTACATCATCTGTTATTAGGAAGTTGTCAAAGATTGTTCCAGATTTCACCTGCCACAAATCCAAGCCAATAGCACCAAAATCTTCATAACTGTATAGCTTATCATCAGGTTTGTATTCAGGATTGTCAATCTCAGGATGAATCCACTTGCCCTTGTAGTCTGGGTTGTCAATTTGCTTAGGTTTCCATTCTCCCTTAAATTCAGGGTTATCAATCATAGGTGGTTCCCATTCACCGTCCATCTCATCATCCCAGTCATCAGGCTTCTTGGCGTCTGGGTCAGGGATGTGTTCAGGCTTGTCCCAGTCTTCTGGTTTTGTGTCACTTGGATCATCAATTTTTTCACGCTCATCCCAGTCATCAGGCTTTTTAGCATTGGGATCCGGAATCTTCTTTGCAGGCAAGAAATCCCAGTCTGACTCCAAATCTCCACTCTCAACCTTCTCATTGTCTATTTTGACCTCGTAAGTGTTATCTGGTCTAACAATCAACGTGTACACATGTGTGTAGACATCATCCTTGCATCTGATGTCTTTTTTTACTAAAAGGTTCTTTCCTTTATAGTTGAAAATAACATGAACTTTCTTCGTCCCAGGTCCACAAATATCTGGTCCAAACATAATATTGTAAGGAGAATCTCCATGCATGTCAGTCTGATCTAGATCACTGGAAAACAGTTTTACATAGCCTCCTCCACAATCGATATTTTGTTATATGTAGTGAATGACTCTGTTAAATAAGTAAATATCATGGTTTGTTTGCTATATAACTTTGAAAATCTATGGTATTTAACGTGTATTGATTTGTATCTTCAAGCTATATTTTCAGAGCCATTGAGCTGATCTAATGCCAAAAATGAATTTTACAATGAAATATATTTTTATTATAAGCAATTAATTGTATTTTGTTTTCTTCTTTTTTAAAAATCATTAATTTTAAAAGGGAAACAAAAGAAATATTTGTGTATTTACAATTCTTTGATTTGTCCTTACACAGTCTATGAAATTACTAGAATTGTGTTTTTAACAATTTATTATATCTGATGACTTGAGAGATGGAATGAGATTGAACTCAATAAATCTTCTATAGTAGTTAACTAAAAGTCAATAATTTTTTCCATCATGATGAAAAATATCAGCTCCCCTTTTTCCCAAGCAAGCGTTGGAATGTCATGAGGTCACATGGGTTCATTTTGATTTGACCTCTGATACTCATTGCATACTGCACACCTAGACGCCATGTCTTTGATCTGTGAGGACATACCCAACCAGAATATCACCTCCCTTGCTGTATCCAAAAACCTATCTCGTCCTAAATGTCCTTGATGATGTCTCTTAAGCATTTCTTTCTGCAGTATTGTTGGAGCTATAATTCACTCTCCCTTGAAAAGTATCCCATTACTTTCACTTAGTTCCTCTTTAAATCCAGAAAACATGCTAATTTGACTGGGAAACTGTAAAAATTAATTGATCTAAATCAGCACCAATGAAGGAGTTCCACTATGAACTGTGCTAGGTCCCTTCATCTTTTTAATTTACATAAATGATTTACCCAACAACATCTCAACAAGAATAAAATTTAGGTTATTTCCTGATGATTGTATACTCCATAGGACAATTAAATCAGAACAAGATAGCAAAATGATACAATCAGTTTTTGATGAATTGATAAAATTGGAAACTAACTGGAATATGACTTTCATCCCAGAAAAGTGTCTAATGTTAAGATTATCAAAAAAAAAGAAACAATTACATTCTAAATGTTTCATCCATGGAAGGGACCAATCCAAACTAAACATGCAAAATACTTAGGAGTAATAATAAGTAAGAAACTTTCATGGAATCCAAATGTCTATAAAGTACTATGTAATTATAAAATCAAACAAAACCTACGGCTTGACAAAAATAATCTTTTACAAATGTAATAAAAATATAAAACTAAAATGTTACCTCACTTTGATGAATCCTGTACTAGAATAAGCATCTTCTGTATGGGTACCCATCAACCAATAAAAATATTAGTAAACTATAACAAATTCAAAAATGATCGTCCATATTCATTACTGGAAACTATGCACATCTTATAAGAATAATACCGTGAGTTAAATATAGTAAACTTGAAACACTAGAGGATAGAAGATCCAAGACTAAAATAGTAATAATACACAAAAGAATAAATTATATTTTAGAAATATAACGCAGGGATAACCTAATATAAGCCTCATATATACATTAATAATAAAAACACCTTTTTAGTTTCGTATGCAAGAACAAACACATACAAATTCTCGTTCTTGCAGTTCACAATTTGGGGCGTGGATTGGGATTGTCTGAATTAACAAGAAGACCAACAGTTTAATTACATTTAAATATATATAAGAATGCAGGACTTAACATTAACAATAGATAAGCGTAGTACGCAATAAGTGTCTGTATAGAAGGAGCGTCTGTAACAGATACTTTAAAATATATATTATTATGGTAGACCAAATATAAAAACATTGTGTGAAACTACTTATAAACTAGCCTTTTAAATGTTAAGTGATGAGTGGGTATTAATTCTTAAGACATAAGGGTGAGAAAAACATATTAATGAGCACATTATGTTGGTAGTACAATTTTTTAACGATGACTGATTTTTTTTTATACTAAAGATTCACATGAGATTTCAAATATTACTGCGGACCATACAATCATAGTACAATCATATCTAGCATATGCTGGTGTTCATTGATCTCCGTTAACTTTTGTGATCTAACTGTAACCCTTTGTTTTTATCATTTTGGGTGTGTTTGTATTATGTCTCATAAATTGTTAATGCTGTTTTGTATAATGTCAACGAAAGTGAAGTTGCAGTCGTAAATAATTTGTTCAAACAATGAGCGTAAAACTTGGTATTGTCTACAATAACGTAAAGTCAAACTAAACACTATAAATATTTTATTGTTGTTTATGAACAACTACTCTCTCATAATTGGAAAAGCTGTACTGTAGTATGGGTGAGATATGTCGTAACGACACCAACAATAGTCTATGGATTCTCAGAATTCACTGGATAGACATAATCATCATCTGTAGCAACGACAAAGCAGAAACCAATAGAGCAAGAGAGTCTTCAGAAGCGTTGGAGATGGATTGTTGATACATTAAGAAAACCTGCTTCAAGTACAACAAAGCAAGCCCTGAAATGGAACCCCCATAGGGAAAGCGAAAAAGGAGCCATCAAAGAAACACTTGGCGCCGAGAATTTGAGGCCATGACTGGAAGATCCTGGCTGAGGTTGGCCCAGGATAGGGATGCCTGTAGGTCTCTTGTAGGTGGCAGATGCCCTTTGGAGGAACCGCAGACAACCACGTTGATCGATGGATGCCCCTCACAGACGAGAGGGCTAAAAAACAACAACATGCAGTAGTTCGATTTTAGATTATTGTTTTATATTTTCATTTCCTTAATAATCACCCCTTTTTAATCAGTTACCCAAATATTGTACAAAGAACGTATCATTCCCACATTTCATATTTGTATTACTTATTAAATAGCCATAAAGGCACCAGTGGCGCAGTGAGGGGGGGCAGGGGGCGCAAATGCCCCGGCTGAACTTTGCCAGGGGAAAGAAAATTCCTAGTCGTTCAATTTGTTTCTTAAAATGAAAATTTTAAAAGAAAGAGAAGTAATCCAAAAGCATGTGAACGTTTTAACTGTCAAAACTTCAAGCTCCTTTTTGGATATACATTATTCTGATACTTATACTACTGTAATAAAAAAACAAACACCAGAGGCTAAATTAATATGATAACGTGACACTGATGTGGTGATAAATTAATTGATTTTTTTAAAATTTGACAGCCGCCTCCATTGTAAAATTTGGGGGGGGGGAGGTTTGGCAATTTCCTCGTTGTTCATTAGCTAATTGTTAAATTGAAAAAAAAATACTAAAAGAAAAGAGAAGCCAAGATAAAAAAAAATAAACGAAATGAAGAACTATATTAAAATACGAGAGTGCTTCTAATGCCAAATTTTCACACTCCATTATAAATCTAAAGTCTTCTGATACTAATGCTACTGAGCTGGAAAACATACGGGCTGACAGTATGACAATAATGTGCTGGTATATATAAATGTTTCAAGTTTGATTTTAACGTAAATGAACTACTGGAAAAAAAATGTTCGCGTATGTATGTGGCTTATTTAATGTCTTTGTTTTGTGGCATGAACAATATTATGGAAACAATGGCTTATCTAGTTGAATTAACACTTGGCACAAATAAATACAACATTTGGGGGGGGGGCTAATTGTTAAAACGTGACAATAAATTTAAATACAATTTTTAAAAAGCCAAGATAAGTACTCAATAAGTACTCAACATTACCAAAGTTTTTTTTGCAAATGGAATGAATCAGAAATTTGATAAAAAAGAATAGACCATTAATAAAGACCGACACTTAGTTGCTGTAAAAGAGAAAACAAAGTGGCAAGAAGTTCTTGTTAGAATATCTGCTATTATTAAATCATGGTGAAATTGAATGTGAATTTTTGAGGTCACAAAGAGTGCAATACTGTTGCAAAAAAGGGAATATTCTGGAACTAATGCATTAGCTTGAAAATTTCGTTGGAGCACTCCGAGAAACATAGTGGGAAACGGGATACAAAACTTGTAATCTAAAATTCAAACTGAGCTCATAGCAATTTTAGGAGATTCAGTACACGAAAAATCATTTTTTTTCTTTTCTATAACAAGATACCAAATATTGTTCCATTGTATTTGTTAGCTCTTCATATATTTGACATAAGGATCAAACAAGTCCAGTTGTGTCATATGTAAAGATTGGAAATCAAAAAGTAGACGCTGTAGAGTCTTACAAAGATTTTATTCAAGCAAAAGTGAATCTGCTTACGACATTTCTGAAAGGATTTTGAAATAAATGATGATCTTAAAAAAATGGACTGCACAGGCTCAACGTATGTTAATACTTCTCAAGGGCTAGAAAGTATACAAGAGTACAATAATGGCTCAAAAACATACAATCTCATGTCAAACTCGTTTAAACAGTTAAAACTAATTTTTTAACATGATACTCCAACTGAAACTAATTCTCCAACTATTTCAGTACACTTGAGCGTTGTTACACATTCCCTTGCAAGTACATACACTGTTGGAAATACCTAATTGCTTCTACAAGCAAGGCATTCAGACTTCAGGATACAAAATAGTGAATATATCATGGAGCCATTTTGAGGTTACTTTGTAAGCTATAGAACTGAAAGTTGTAGACAAAAAGCTCAACACATGAACAGACGCAGGAACTGTGTTAGTCACAATGAAATCTTGCTATTTTCATAGTTAAAAAAATGCCCAAAATTATTGACAATCGTATAGTGATCAACAACAATTTTTTTTAGCAGTGACTACTCACAGAGAACTAATGGAATGGAATGCTTAATGGATGCTTTGACATTTGGTAAATATTTGCGTGGATACCCAATCATTTTAATCGAACATTTCAATCAAAGAACAAGAGAGTAAATTTTCGATGATCGAAGCAAATATGTATGTATCTATGCTATGTGGGATAACAGGAAGAAATTTGCTTTCTTCATAAAATGAGATTAATGTGTACATTCGCGTGAGGCTTTCGCAGTTATATTGAATTTAGAAAACATGCATGATTTTCGTACACCAGCTAATGTACTGGAATTTGAAATTTTGTCTTCAAATAAGAGTATTCAAAATATCCCACATGGCTTAGCCGGGCAAGGAATAAGACTAGGTGGTTTATTTAAGTTTATAAAGATATTTAGGCTCGAAGTTACCCTGCCTAAAAAGATATAATTAATTCAAACATTGCTTACAACTGTCTAAAATAATGCAAGGTTTTAAAAAAACTTCTAAAAAAATTATTTAATGATAAATTAATTACGATGAAATACGAATACACCAAAATTGTCTAATCAATTTGCTATTTTGGCTATTGAGCATGCCATGACTGAAAACAATGATACATGAAAGATTGAGTCATTAGGAAAAACATAAAACTTTACTTTTTTTAAAGAAATGAAGCCTTTCTTTTTAACATAAAAATATATAGTGTTCTTATTATAACTTTTTAAATTTATTTTCTTTTTACTTTTAGCGTTAGTTAACATATTGTTCGGGGCGGGGACGGGCGGCAAGTTTGGTTTCTGCCCCAGGCTACGACGCTGCAAAGGCACATTAAGACTTGATCTAACTTATATAATATCGAAATCGATAAGTATAAAATGAACAAAAAAATTAAAAAATAAAAAAGATGAGGCCCAGTTGCAGTGAGGAATGTAGAATCTCGCATGAAAAAGAAAAAAAATTTGTTTAGTCACAAACTAAGAAGTTAAATTTTAAAAAAAAACGTAAAAACCAAGTTTTTGACTAAAAATCCTTTATGTACGAGAAGTAACTAAAAGAATGTTCATTATAATAAGCAGCGCAAGACCATCCAAAAATACAAAATTGCAGTTGTGTCGTAAAACATGTTTAATATAATGCGCACCGATCAGGAATATGTTTATAAAAAGTGTTGTCAATAAAATACGCACCTTATTGCGCGACAGAAAGGTTGTTCAATATAATACGCACCGCGACGCTCTATCTCAAAAAATAGCATGATACATAAGAATAAATAAAATAATCTAAAAAATCAATAATTTAATTACGGTACATGCGATCGATCTGAAATTTTGATACATTGTTTTTATTATCTGTACGAAACTGCCTGCAAAATTTCAGCTTGCTAGCTTACGAGCAAGTGGGTTAAAAATCGATCAAAAGTTTTGGCGACAAGCAATCAAGCAAGCAATCAAGGGTGCAGACACCACGAGTTAATATAAAGGATTATAATAAGAAAAACCCGTAAAAAACCAAGTTTTTGACTATAAATCCTTTATGTACGAGAAGTAATTAAAAGAATGTTCATTATAATACGCAGCGCCAGACCATCCAGAAATACAAAATTGCAGTTGTGTCGTAAAACATGTTTAATATAATGCGCACCGATCAGGAATATGTTTATAAAAAGAGCTGTCAATAAAATACGCACCTTATTGCGCGACAGAAAGGTTGTTCAATATAATACGCACCGCGACGCTCTATCTCAAAAAATAGCATGATACATAGGAATAAATAAAATAATCTAAAAATCAATAATTTAATTACGGTACATGCGATCGATCTGAAATTTTGATACATTGTTTTTATTATTGGTACGAAACTGCCTGCAAAATTTCAGCTCGCTAGCTTACGAGCAAGTGGGTTAAAAATCGCTCAAAAGTTTTGGCGACAAGGGCGGTCGGTCGGTCGGGCGGCCGCAGACACCACGAGTTAATATAACGTTTCATGGTAAGTGGGTCATTTTCGACTTTTGTTTTTCCGCCCGCCGAGCCCATGAGAGAGATGATGAGAGAGACGGCCGCGAAGTTAATATAAAGGGATTTAATAAAACAAACCCGTAAAAACAAAGTTTTTGACTATAAATCCCTTATATATGAGACATAACTAATAGTATTGATTATTTTCAAACATTTACAGACTGAATCTGTCTTAACTCAACTTTGCATCATAACCCTAGTTGGGGGGGAGGGGTGGGTGGGGGGAGAGGGGAAAAGTCTGGTCACCGATTCGCTTGACCGAGCTCAGAGTGACACGTAAAATGTAAACAAAAGCGCCCGTCGCTTCGTTGGGTCGCCTCAATGTGTCAGCTCAAAATTTCACGTGGTTAAAAAAACAATAACAAACCGTGAATTTAAATTACATACCTCATATAAGGATAAACTAAAAATGCATTAATTTAATTACGGTACGTTCGATCGATCTGAAATTTTGATACGATGCATTGTTAATTATAATTAAAATCATAATCTTAGTGTAAGTTTATTACTAATAAATACTAAGGCATATATAATTTATATGAACCAACGAAAACAATTTATATTAAATATAAGTTTGTTAGCACTAGTGACTAGTACTAGTGGCGACGGCCGGAACGACCGCTTACACTTTCACTCATCTTAAATAAATGCTTAGGCCTAGGCTTATTTATTTAAATTAAAATATCAATAGATGGTTATATTATGTAATATTATATTATGCGAAATGGAACGTCCTTGCGAGCATGAATTATGTAAATGAATTAGTGACTCTGCATCTGCTCTGACTTGAGGCTCTGGCTCTAGTAATAAGTTAGTAGTAACTAGTTCTAGTTGCTCGTTCGTCCATGAAGTTTATTCTTTCATAATATGATGTAATTATAATTAAAGTCATAATCTTAGTGTAAGTTTATTACTAAAGGCATATATTTTTATAAGGCAAGGGCCAAGGAAAACAATATTAAAATAAGGATTTAAAAAGGGATTATGTTTAGGTGTGTGTGTCAAAGACATGTGACGTCATATCGGAAAAAATTGGGAAGCGCTACGGTTTTGTGACAAATTATGACGCGGGTGAACGTTGGGGTAAAAATCGGCAACCTAGCGTAACGTCATTTATGGATGGGCTCTTAATTCGTGAATGGGTGACACCATTAACTACCGTCATGGGTGATCCCAACCCTAGCGACGCCTCTGGTTATATTGAGAAGAATATATTTTGTCAGCTATTTGTTAAGTATTTGTTAATTTAAGACAGCTTATTGGACTTGAACTAGAAAAAAAGTTTCGTAATTTTATTATGCTCATTATTTTGAGAGCTTATTGACTCGACTATATTCATGCGTCAAAACATTGCAGGACTAAAATGTACTTTAAAAATAGAAAATTTACCTCAATGAGGTATGACATTTTCCGGTTTTAGAAATTGCTAGGGCTAGTGTATACTTTAAATAAAAGATTATACGTCGTTTTACATGTATGAAAGTCCATGATACATGTTTGAGTCATTATGCTTTATGTATGTTGATGTAAAGTCTAGAAAAAAAGATTCAACTTCACTTTATCTAAAAATAAAATTTAATGTAGGGGGTTGAGATTTCTTTTGGACCTACACTTTCAATAAAAAAATAGTTAATTAAAAAAAAATGTAATATTATTTTTTTATAATAAAATATACATACACACAAACGTTATTATATAACACGCACACACACACACAAACACATATATATTATGTATATATATTATACATATATGTATATATTATATTAGAGCTGTTAAGGATTAATTTAAATTTAATAGCTAATATTTGAAAAATTAAAGATTAAATAATCGTTAATTTCGATTAAAGCCAAAAAAATAAATGTATTGTGTGATAACTTCATAAGTAACATTTATTAAACGTACTTGTTGAAACTCGAAATAAAACTGGAATGTCTTCTTTATATGACATCTTTTACCAAGAACGCAAACAGACACGTGTTTTGATATTATCTTATTCAAGTGATGAGCGGGTCTAATTGAAAATATAACCAGCGAGCTAAACAATCGTTCAAATAGCGTTTAGATTGTCTCAGCTGACGATTCTGATACTGTATTGCATGTATTCTTTGCAGGTGATATGTAAGCAAAGTGTTAGAACCATGGTACCAATGTTCCCTTTAAGAAGCGCGGCTGCGCAGATCTTTGACCGAGGACGCAGAAGTTTAGAATCACCACACACAAATTTGGTAAAATATTGGACAAAATATGGACGTTGTGCAACTATGCACACCAGTTTTTTTTTAACTTTGCACACGGACCAACGAAGCTTAGACTTATAGGTAACATTTGCATGGTAGGCAATGCTTTATATAAATTGACACAATAACCTTTAATAATATTTTGAACATTCAAGTCAGTCAATAGTTTAAAACCAAAATGTTCGTGTAATCGTAAGGTAATTAAATTACCGTATATACTCGTTTTATAGCCCGTTGGTTCATAAGCCGACCTCCCCCCCCCCACTTTTGGAAAGGAAAATTATTAAAAGTGTATAACCCGATCGCAAGCCGAGCCCCTCAAAAATAATAGGACACCTTTAAAAAATGGTACATATTTATTTTTTCAACTACAAGCTAAATTGGCCATTATGATTGTTTACTTTATACTGCCTATATTTGTCTTTATGCTCTTTGTTAAGCAAGAGCTACCGGTATTTAAAAAAAATATTTGATGAACAGTGACGAAAGCACGTACATTAAAATCCGTGGTTGAAAACAAATTTGTTAAAACGTTTTCAAAAATAAATAAACTGATTAAATAAGGTAAGTGCTGATTTTTAAATAATATAGTATAGCTTCTGATAGAGCAGTCGAATCTTGTAGGATGTAGAAAAGGACATTGATAATCTACAATAACAAATCCAATATTCAATATCCATGCAGAAATCACATATGACCCACTCATAAGCCGACCCCCCCCCCAACTTTTCCCCCTAGATTTTGTCCAAAAAAGGGTTGGCTTGCGAACGAGTATATACGGTAGTTTATATTTATCGGCCGAAATATTTTACTTTTTTACTTCCAGTAAATTTATAAGTGGTGGGTCGATTAATCGTTAAACAAATTTAATCGTTACAAATTTTAATGGTTAATCGAGAAGTTAATCGTTAATTTCCACATCCCTAATATATATATGTATATATATATATATATATATATATATATATATATATATATATATATAAAGAGAGAGAGAGAGAGTGAGAGATAGAAAGATTGAGAGAGATACATATAGACAGTCACAATGTGTCAAGTAAAAGAAATATTCTCACCAGGAAATAAAAAAGTAATATACTTTTTTCTTACTAACACTATGGAAATACTTTTGATTGACAGGCCAACTTCGTTTCGTCCAGCCTGTAACCATGACTACCAGAAGACAGCCAGTTATATTGCAGCAATAAGCACCTCCCCTCATTGTTTACCATTAATGCATTATTTAAAAATAGATTGCAGTCCATTGGCAAAGTATATATTTTAACAAACATTACACTTTCTTTCACTGATAGCTAGGTTTTTCACTAAACAAAGACTTGCTTGAAATTCTAGTTTCTGTTAAAACCTATTCACATATTTGTGTATTTACTGAAGGGCTTCTTTTTGAGATGAAAAAAAATTCAGTTTCACGTGTACCTCTAAATTATATTGGTAGTAATACCTTTGTATAAATGTAATTAGTAACTATTAATATAATCTGTTGGCACTATGGCAAGGCGGTTTTTGATCATCACAATAGCTTTCCTACAAATGGCACGTAAGTGAATTAATTACTTAAATTAAAATTTTTGACGTCATTATACTGAAAATTTCAAAGGAAGTAACAAAAACAGGCAATTGACTTTTTTTTGGTTGAAAAATGATATTTTGAACTAAATTTTGTTTTATTACAACCACGTCTACATAAATAAATAAATTATAATAATACGCGGGTGAAGTTTGTACGTTAAAAAATTTATAAATTATTATTGATAATTCATTTTTTTTTGAGAAATTTAAAAAAAAATAATAACTATTTTCTTAAAATTTAATCGAATTTTTATTTAAATTATTTTAATCCATATTTAATCGATTAAAATTTTAACGATTAATCGATTAATTAATTGTCAATTTTCGCAGCCCTATTTATTAGGAAATATTTTATTACACGTATATTTTTCAAGGGTAAAACATGTATATTAAATAATGTAATTATTATAAATTAGTAAGCTTTTATTTATCCTGCACAATTAAATGATTCTCTTAGTTATTTTTTTTTCATTTAGAGATTATAAAATCTCTAGTGTATTACCCGTAAAAAATGACGCAAGTTTTCAAAGTAAATATAATTCAGTTTTTGAAATAGTCTCTTTTGCCAGAAAGCCGTATAGAAAATAATAAGAAAATGCAGAGACAAAGAGAGAAAAATTAAATATCATTTCCATATTGTAAAAAATTTGCAGACTTTTGAAAACAGTTCTTTTTGGAGCAGTAATTCTTTTTCAAGGCTTTTTTTTTAGCTGAGCGCTTTCTAAAAACTAGCGTTACGAACGGACATACATAGCAAATTATATATTTTCATTATATATACAAATATTTGTGTAATGAGAACCTCCAAACTTAAACTGCGCGCTATATAAGTTTACTTGAATAGTAATGATATAATCATGATAATATTATGCATAGTGAATTACACACATCTTAAAGTGATACTGCATCAACGAATTTTGAAATTGGACGTATTCACAAATATTAAATGAGAAGTCTACCGGTTGTTTATAAACCGCCGGAAGCGCATTCCGGACGTTAACTTGCGGCATTGAATAGTGAACACCCATTATGACTGCACGAATAATACAGCACAGTGCGTTAAAAATAAATTGTGTGAATGCAATTTGATCCATATCAAGATCATCTGTGATTTGAAGCCGTTTAAGCTTCATTGAAGATTATGACTTGTCAGTTTTCTTCGCCCATCTGTCTATACATTATTACCACAACATTACCATAACATGTAAACAATAAAATGTATTTTGTCACATGTAAATAAAAAAAAATATTTATTTTGCATAAAACATAGTAAGCAAAGTTTGTCACGGGATAAAAGAAAATATTGAAGTATCAACACAGTTAAGCATATTTACACATGTTAGGAATCACATGAAAGTGTTTATTATTGTCAAGTCAGCACCTTTTCCAGAGCTATTATGACTTGTCAGTTTCTGCGCCCATTGGTCCATACATTATTAACATTACATTATCAAAAACAATCAATTATAAAACGCTAACTCTTTACACATTTTAGAGCTCAAGGGAAGAAACGGCTATGTAACATTTTTTGTAGTTTTGAGATATTCAAGTTTTAAAGTTCAAAATTATACAGATTTCTTATAAATTAACTAAATAGATTTGAATTGTTAATATGATATGATACATACTTTTGTCATAAAACCTGATTCAGAACTGTCTAGGTGAGAATCCCTGAGTGTGGTGTACTGAGGCGTGAGAGATAATGGACGACCAGTGAAGGATGAAGGGGGAGGGGAGTGTACGGTGTGGGGTTAGAAATGGAGAGTGTGAAGCGAAGGTCAGTCAGTTCGCGTGGGCCCTTCGGTGCGGAGTCTTCTTTGGCGACGTTTGTGTGCAGAACTCTCGCACTGATGGGCTTATATTTAGTGTTTTATGTTAATAAACTAGTATATAAATATAATTAATTGTGAATATTGTTCATTGAGTGAGTGACTAAGTAAATGTTCACCACCCCCTAGACAACGACGCCACACACAACCAACGATTTGTGACAAGAACATGCTATTTTTTATGCTCTCTTAGATACAGTGGATAACTATTTTTTTTTACAAATGTCACATAGCTCTTTCCTTACATTGAGATGCCAAATAAATAGTTATTTGTTATTCACATTGAATTTGAAACCTTTGAAATAAAGTTTATCACAGGATAAAAGAAAATATTAAAGTAACAACAATTAATTGTATTTACAATTTAATATACACGTTTTAGCAATTCACATAGACGTTTTCAATACAGTCAAGTCAGAATGTTTTCCGGATCTATTATGACTTGTCAGTTTATGTGACCATTGGTCCATACATTATTACCTCGACATTATCAAAAAAACATGTAAACAAAAAAGTGCAACTATTTACAAATATGAATAACAAAGAACTATTTATTTTTCATGAAACCTTTGCAGTTAAGTGTATCACAGGATAAAAGAAAATATTAAAGTTTCAACAGTTAATCGTATATACAATTTGATATACACGTTTTAGGAATTCAAATAAACGTTTTCATTATTGTAAGGTCAGAAACACTTCCAGTTACGTGTTAAAAGCAATTTTTTTTAAAATTCAAAATTAGTCTAAGACGCATTAAAATATTACAATTAAATAACAATCAAACAAATACTATTTTGGGGAGGAGTCCGATTTTTAAATATGTTGTTTTTAAACATACAAATATGCAATCTCGAAAGGCATATCAGAAAAAACAAACTCTAAACTGAAGCATAAGTTGATAAATTTCATTCGCAGTAATAAATTGTTGCGTTGTAGTTCAAAACGCATCGAAACTTGACAATTAAGCACCAAATAATTGTAAATGTCATAATTTATGACATAATCCGAAAAACGGATATTATATATTGATTTAGAAAATTAAGTTTATAATTACATACATACTACTGACATGCACGAATACACAAAAACGGACATTTAATACAAAAATAAATAATAATATTAATAACATCGAATAAACCATGGCTATTTTTTTCCTTCCCTTTACACAAAAGCTCAATAAAGGTCAAATAATGACGTCACAATATTATATAGCGAGAAACACTTTCTGTTAATCTCGTAACCAACATTTTAAATATTATTTTACAGTCTATATTTTCATTTTTTTTTAAAATTAGGAGTTACCTGGCATAGCTTCACGGACAGGACAGATGGGACGTGACATACATTGCAAATCATATATATATTTACGCTAAATTATGTATGATGCCTAACGCTAAGGGACATCACTCTGCTTTTTTAAAAATTGTGTGTTGTAAGCATTGCTGATTGACTCAAATAGTTATTTTTTGGTGCAGTAATTTGGTGCGCTGCTTTCTAAAATTAGTTAAGAAATCGTGTGGTGATTAGCACTGTAAAAATTGTTATATAAATACTTTGTTTAATTTTCAGGAATATTTCGTATTTATCATACAAGGATAAGTTACTTGGGCTTTTGACCCAAAACAAAGTGGGCGCCTGTGGC
Organism: Ampullaceana balthica; assembly: GCA_944989445.1. Classification (NCBI taxonomy): domain Eukaryota; kingdom Metazoa; phylum Mollusca; class Gastropoda; family Lymnaeidae; genus Ampullaceana; species Ampullaceana balthica. Next base: position 532,925 of record CALYLW010000049.1, on the reverse strand, counting down.
GCCCTACAACCTCAATTTAAAATTACTTTGTGTACATTTAAGGTAGTTTAATATTACGTATCTATCATACAAGAACAAGGTTGTTGGGCTTTTGAAAAAAAGTGGTCGCCGCAGCACAACCTATATTATATACATACTTTGTGTACATTTTAGGAAGTATTGATCTTATTTGTAACGAGTGCAATACACTTTATGACAGATACAAACACAAACATCAGTGTTATTTTGCGATAACAGGGAATGCATATATTACAAGAGAAATAGCGAGTGAAATATGTGGCGAATCGTATTATAAATCACAATTAGTTTCCTTGAATACTGAAAGCGAATACCAGTACGTTAAATCAATCTTAATATGCGAATTCGAATATTTTATTATTCAAAGAGAAAAGTGTCTAGATAGGAGTCTAAAACACTGTAAATGTCTTTCTTACCCCGATAACGCCAGAAAAAGGGGGCTTTATTAAAAAAAAGTAATTGTCGTTCAAAAATAGGTCAAAGAAAATATGAGATGCGAGAAATATACTTCTTTGTTGGCCCCATGTTTCGTTGGAACAATTACTCTGAAGAATTCATTTGGGACTCCATTTATTGTTTTAAATGTAGAGTATTCTGCGCATAGTTATGGTATAGACTGCATGTCCTTGTCACAAAGTTATACGAAAGATTATTCAAGTGGTTCAATAACACTAGACGATTTGGACTTCTTTCATAATGACTGTAAAAAAGTTCAGAAAACTTACATTTTATTATGCGAATCCCAAATGTCTGACATAAAAATAAAAAGTATTACAATACATGATCTCAAGCAAACTAGGCATTCAACTTATGATCCACTCTACATTCAACTCTATGAACATTTTTCCCCTTTTTTAACTAGCTTAATTGGGTATGAAAATTATGAAGTTATTTCTATAAGGAAGCATACATTCAGCTATACTGTTTTTGAACTGGAACACATGCCATTTTTCAATAAATTAGATGAAAGGCTTGATACTAACATTTATAATAAAAGCTTTTTTCTTAATCTTGCTGTCTCTGACATTAGTAATTCGAATGAAATTTAGTTTTGTAACTCTAACCCATTAATGTGCCCAACAGAGCGAGATGAAGAAATATATTCGAATATTTATAACGAGAGTCAACTTAATTTTAAAAATACGCATGCGTGGAACTCAAACGACAATAATTGTTCATATGGAATAGCATCTCCGTGATTAGAGCTGAACGGTCAAATAACAATCACTTACAAAATTGTGAACGTTTCATGTGCCCAGCAGGTTTTGTAAAATGTCCAGATTCCTACTGTGTCCCATCATACTTTGTCGATGACGGTATTAAAGATTGTCCACACGGAGAAGATGAAAATGTTGTCAATGCTGAGACATCACTTTGCCAAGACAAACTCAATTTTGTAAAGGAAAAGGGAACTGTCGAAATTATGTAAAACATTTCGTCTGTCAAAATCAGTGCAGCGGTGGCTTTTTTTGTATGTCAAATAAAATAAGAAAGGGCGATGGTTATAATATTACATATAAAAGACGTGTTTTTAGAAACAACAAGTCAATTATATAATGACCTAAACGCATTTTAATTCAGTTCAAAAATCTATTTTCTCTTTCAATTATTCAATCTCATTGAAATAAATTTAAGTAAATGTATGATTAAGAACGTTGGTGATGTTATTGGAAATATTGACAATTCAGCTGTCATTAATTTAGATGTAAGTCGCAATGCTTTTTCGAGGAAAAGCAACTTTTCTGTCCTAGAGAAAATGAAGGATTTGCAAAAAATAAATATATCTTACAATCAATTCCTAGAGCTAAATGAAAACTTTATTTTTCCTTCAAATATAAAACAAATACATTTGTCCTACACTAAATGTGGTAACGGTGTAATAAAACGTTTAGTAAATTTGACTCAGCTGAAGACTCTGGAGATGCGCTATGTTGAACCGATTGATTTAAGCAAAGTCTCTGGAAATGTCAGACTTGACATCTTAGATGTACGTGGAACAGAAATCGTGAACATAACGGCTGGCTACCTGAGTTGGTTGGCTATTCGCAAGGCTTTGTACACAGATGACTTTAGATTGTGTTGTGACATAATCAGAGGTGGAAACATATCAGCAGAAACTTGCCATGCACCACATGATGCAATCTCTTCGTGTCAAGACCTGATTGTCGATCCACTAAAACGTGTCATTCTTTGGGTAGTTGGTGTTTTATCTCTTCTAGGAAACATTGTAGTTGTAATCTACCGACTATTGTGGGACAGGGCTGTTTTTAAAACAGCTTACGGGCTGTTTGTTGTCTGCTTAGGTGTATCAGATTTTATCATGGGCGTCTACCTATTGATAGTTGCTGGTGCTGACATGTTGTACAGGAACCTGTACGTTTTGAACGACATGTACTGGAGACATAGTAACATCTTTATCTTATCGTATCTATACAGACGCTCCTTCTATGCAGAAGATAGTTGCGTCCACAGACCATGACAGATGATCTGTTGGCAAGTGATGCAGCGTTCACAGGCCACGGCTTTGTGGGTTCCACGCATTACCCAGCCCAGCCGCCTAACTACGTGTAGTGTTAGGTACCCATTCAGAGCGGGGTGACTCAGGGACGCCCTAGGCCCCGGGAACAAACCCTTGCCTTCACACGGATTCGAGCCCGTGACCATCGGTACGACAGTCCAGTGCGCTGCCACTCGACCACCGCGTCCAACATGTGCCAAC
>CALYLW010000049.1:488674-527890 GCA_944989445.1 Ampullaceana balthica | reverse complement strand
CCGGTGTCACGAAATAAAGTCTCCCCCAAAATAAAGTCTCCCCCCGGAGAGTTTATTTTAAAACAAAGTCGCCCCCGGAGACTTTGTTTTAAAATGAAGTCTCCGGGTTAAAATAAACCCTCCCCTTAATTATTGGAAATTATAAATAATTGTTTTATTAAACTTTATGACTTAAAACATAATTTGTATTTGTTCTACATTCATTTCTGTATGATTATTGGAAATTGAGCAATCTTAAGCTTTGTCAGGGGCGTAGCAATTTGCGGGCTAAGTGGGTGTATGCCCGTATAGACACATATTTAGAGTTGGTTAATTGCCCAGAGTTATTTAAAAGAATATCAGACAAATGAACTGAAATACAAAGATGATCAAGTAATACGAGAACGTGACACCGACATTTTGGAACAAGAATTCACTCTTTACGTTTGTGGGTAGATCATGTGTTAAGGACCTAAACGAAATTACCGATTTCTATGTGTGCATTAAAATAATTCAAAAACATTATTATTGTCTATTATCGGTAGCGTTTACTAAAGTTACTGGAGAAAATTTAACAAATCAAATGTAGCCAAGGTTTTTAAATTTAGAAAATAAAGTAAAATACAGTTTACACGATTAAACAATCAGTGTCTTAGCTAGGGTTGGTGATACCCATTGCGTTAAATTCACAATATAACCCAGATCAAAGTGTTGTGGAGATCTGGGTTGAGATGAGGCGCTTAGTTAGCTTGAGATTCCCGTTTAGGTGTGCCGCTGAATTAGTTAGGCATAAGGTCAATGACCTTACGGAATGTTAGAATCCTGGAGACTTAAGGGGTAACACAGAGGTGGGCTTGTTTATTGATGAAATGCGACAGGAAAACATGAAGCGTCATTTGTTGAGCGGGCAGAGACTAGCTATATGTCTTAGTAGATAGATTGCTTCAAGGTGGGCACGTATTGGCCATTTAAGTTGTCTATCGAGTCATAGTTAGCTGAGGTATGAATAAGTCTGCTTAGGAAACCTTCACATTCTAAGCAACGGTGGTCAAACCGCGGTTCACGAGCCGCGTGCGGCTCTTCTGTGTTTACATTGCGGCTCGCGTGCAATTTATGAAAGATAAATTAAAAGGATTACTGAAAGATTTCCAAGCCAGGTTTTATGACTCGTAATGCTTCAATGCAACTCTCAACAATTTTTAAATATTTTAAAACGGCTCTCAATTGCTAAGGGTCTTGTCACCTGTAGTCTAATGAGTTATTATAATGTAATAATCACGCAAAGGGAGGCATTAGGGAATAATTTATCTAAGTGTGTATGTGTGTATGTATGAATTTATGTATGTATGAATTTATGTATGTACGTATACATGTATGTATGTATGTATGTATGTATGTATGTATGTATGTATGTATGTATGTATGTATGTATGTATGTATGTATGTATGTATGTATGTATGTATGTATGTATGTATGTATGTATGTATGTATGTATGTATGTATGTATGTATGTATGTATGTATGTATGTATGTATGTATGTATGTATGTATGTATGTATGTATGTATGTATGTATGTATGTATGTATGTATGTATGTATGTATGTATGTATGTATGTATGCATAGAAACTGCAACGTGCGCAGTGGCCACACCCCGGGCAACGGCTTTGAATGGCTGGCTAAACCTGGTGAGGGTAGCCGACGGGTCTCAAACCCTCGGTGATCTAGATATGTCTATCTATGCACGTGAAGACTGGATTCGGTGAACAGAGCGGAGGAACCACTAGTTGGTCAACGGTCAAAAAGGCGAATCTCAGCAAAGCGTTGTGGAACGCTAAGGGCATGACAAGACACACAGGACGTCATGGCCATCCACTGCACCCGTCTCCATCACCAGCCGTCTCGACTTAGTCCTGCCGCTGGATAAGATGGCCTCGGGCGAGAGAGTGAGATCGACGAACTGCGCAACTCCTTCTCACTTAAATCCAAGTCACCGCGCAAGTCACTTTTGTCATCCATCCCATACCAGCGGTCGAAACAAAAAGAAGAAAACGAGGATATTTCCTCTCATATTGGGCGCATGGAATGTGCGCACACTCCTGGACAGAGACGATGCAGACAGACCTCAGAGGAGAACAGCCCTGATTGGTAAAGAACTCGCTAGATATGGCATCGACGTCGCAGCCCTGAGCGAGACCAGGCTCGCGGGAGAAGGAGAGCTCTGTGAAAGAGGATCTGGTTACACATTTTACTGGAGTGGCAGACCCAGCGAGGAGCGACGTGAGGCAGGCGTTGGGTTTGCAGTTAAGACAACTCTTGTCGGAAAGCTGGCTGGACTTCCCAAGGGAGTGAACGACAGGCTCATGACCATGAAACTCCAATTGGCTGGAAAGAAGCACCTCACCATCATCAGTGCCTACGCTCCAACCATGACTAATCCAGATGACGTAAAGGCAAAGTTTTACGAAGAACTTCACACTGTCATTGCCGACGTTCCAAAGGCGGACAAACTCATCTTGCTAGGTGACTTCAACGCAAGAGTTGGCAAGGACAACGTTGCCTGGGAAGGAGTCCTTGGACACCATGGAGTGGGTCAATGCAACAGCAACGGTCTTCTTTTACTCCAGACCTGCGCTGAACTTGAACTGCTGATCACCAACACGATCTTCCGCCTCCCCACTCGTAACCGGACGTCATGGATGCACCCCCGATCGAAGCACTGGCATCTTATTGACTACGTCATCGTGAGGAAGAGGGACAGGCAGGATGTACGAGTTACCAAATCCATGTGCGGCGCTGAATGCTGGACAGACCACCGCCTCATCATCACCAAGCTCAACATCCGCATTCAGCCTAAACGACGCCCGCAAGGGAAGAAGGCCCCGAAACGGCTTAATGTTGCCAAACTGAATACCGACAGCTGCAAACAGTCCTTTGTAGATGCTCTGGAAAAGTGCTTGAAATCCACCTCTCCGGGAAACCAGAGCGTGGAGGCAGACTGGGCATCACTCAGAGAGCTGATTTACTCCACAGCTACAGAGACCCTGGGGCCCCAGACCAGGAAACATAAGGACTGGTTCGATGAGAACTCCGAAGACATCAAGCAGTTATTGGATGAGAAACACCACCTTCACCAAGCATACATCAATAACCCCAAGTCCACGGCAAGGAGAGATGCACTCAACAACATAAGCAAGACTGTTCAGCAGAAGCTCCGTCAGATGCAGGACGATTGGCTCGGCAACAAAGCTGACGAGATCCAAGGCTATGCAGACAGGCGTGACTATAAAAACTTCTACGACGCCTTGAAAGAAGTATATGGCCCCACGCCCTCAGGATCAAGCCCCCTCCTCAGCGCAGACGGTAACACTCTAATCACAGACAAAGAGAAGATCTTGGAGAGATGGGTCGAACATTTCGATGACGTCCTAAATCGCCCTTCGACAATCAACGACGAAGCCATCAATCGTCTACCCCAAGTGCCCACAAACAAAGCACTGGATGACCCACCAACCTTGCTCGAGACCCAGAAAGCAATCTATCTTATCTCCAGTGGCAAAGCACCTGGCTCTGACGCCATACCAGCTGAGGTCTACAAGGAGGGGGGAACAGCCCTGACTGAAAGGCTCCATGAGCTGTTTCTCTTAATATGGCAGCAAGAGACGATCCCGCAGGACTTCAAAGATGCCACCATCATACATCTATATAAGCGAAAAGGAAGTAGACAGGCTTGTGACAACCACAGAGGCATATCCCTGCTTTCTATTGCAGGAAAGATCCTCGCCAGAATCCTGCTCAACCGCCTCACAGTGCACCTTGACCAAGGACTCCTGCCTGAAAGTCAGTGTGGATTCCGAAAAGAGCGAGGAACCATCGACATGGTGTTCGCTGCCAGGCAGCTGCTGGAGAAATGTCAGGAGCAGAACTCTGATCTGTTCTCCACCTATGTCGACCTGACCAAGGCCTTTGACACTGTTGGCAGAGAGGGTCTGTGGAAGATCATGGCCAAGTACGGTTGCCCAAGGAAATTCATCGTCTTGGTGCAACAATTCCATGAAGGCATGCAGGCCAGAGTCCAGGACAGCGGGGAGTTTTCTGATCCTTTCCCAGTCACAAACGGAGTCAAGCAGGGCTGCGTCCTGGCACCAACACTGTTTAGCCTCATGTTTTCCGCCATGCTGACAGAGGCCTTCAGAGACGAGGATGTTGGTGTCAACCTGAAATACCGCACAGATGGCAAGCTGTTCAACCTTCGGAGGCTCCAGGCAAAAACCAAGGTTATGACAGACATCATCAGAGACCTGCTGTTCGCTGATGACTGTGCCCTCAACGCTGTCTCAGAAGCCGACATGCAACGCAGTGTAAACCTGTTCTCCAGTGCCTGCACAAACTTTGGTCTGTCAATCAACACCAAGAAGACTGAGGTCCTCCATCAGCCTGCGCCTGGAAGACCCTACGTAGAGCCCAACATCACTGTCAACGGCCAGAGACTCAATACAGTGCACCGGTTCACATACCTAGGCAGCACACTGTCTCAAAATGTCACCATCGATGACGAAGTGAACGTCAGAATTGCCAGAGCCAGCTCCACTTTTGGCAGGTTGTACCCTAATGTCTGGAACAGAAGAGGCATTACCATCCAGACCAAGCTGAAAGTGTACAGGGCAGTGGTGCTCCCCACACTGCTTTATGCTTGTGAAACTTGGACTGTTTATCAGCGCCATGCAAGAAAGCTGAACCACTTTCATATAACAAGCCTCAGGAAGATTCTCGGCATAAAGTGGCAGAACAAAATTCCAGACACAGTGGTACTGACCAAGGCAGGTCTCCCCAGCATCTTCACCCTCCTGATGCAGTCCCAGCTTCGCTGGGCAGGGCACGTTGTCCGAATGCCAGACGAGAGACTGCCAAAGAGAATCTTCTATGGTGAGCTCCAGTATGGCCAGCGGTCCCACGGTGGGCAAAAGAAACGCTTCAAAGACACACTGAAAGCCTCAATGAAAGCGTTTGCCATAAATCCAGACACGTGGGAACGAGCTGCAATGGACCGATCCACCTGGCGCTCTTCCATCCACGAAGGTGCCAGGTCATGTGAGGCAAACCGGATTACCGCCGCAGAAAAGAAGAGGCAAGCCCGAAAGGCCCATGCTGTCAACCCTCCAGGAGATGTCGCACTCGCCCCCTGTCCCTTCTGTTCCCGAACCTTTCGTGCAAGGATCGGCCTAATCAGCCATCTGCGCACGCACAGAAAACCCTCGGATGACTAGAGTGGTCCTCGTCGTATCGACGGACGAACGAACATGTATGTATGCATGTATGTATGTATGTATGTGTGTGTGTGTATGTTTGTATGTATGTATGTATTAATGTATGTATGTATGTATGTGTGTGTGTATGTATGTATGTTTGTATGTATTTATGTATGTACGTACGTATGTATGTATGTATGTATCTATGTATGTATGTATGTATGTATGTATGTATGTATGTATGTATGTATGTATGTATGTATGTATGTATGTATGTATGTATGTATGTATGTATGTATGTATGTATGTATGTATGCATGTATGCATGTATGCATGTATGTATGTTATGTATGTATGCATGTATGTTTAATATTTTGTTTAATTTTTTTTTAATATTTGAAAGATAAATTTTGCAATACATGTACTAGTTTTTGTAATGAAAGTATTGATCATTTTTTTAAAAAAGAATTTTTTCTCAATATGCGATTTGCAATTGTAGCTTAATTGTTATCCTCGAAGTATTTTATACCTACTATTATGCAAGTAACAACCTGTAGTTGTGATTCTCTTGTGTTAATACTCTTTTTTTAAATCTCCTAAAGCTTTCTAATATTTTAGAATATCTAGCAATATAAATAGTAAAATCAAAGTAGCTACCATTTAAAGACTTTGTAAAATATATTAACGGATAGATACAATTTTCTTAATTATTTTTTCTCTTATGGACACAACTCTAGATTGGGCTGTCCATTCCATAATGTCATAATTAGTTTAGACACTCTAGAAAGGGGCGGTATAAATTATAGGCAGAAAATTAAATGTTAGTCATGATTATTGGAGCCAACGTCTAAATTTTTTGTAACATGTGTAAAATGTTTTGAAATTTTAATATATTCGTTGTATTTAAAACTGTTATGGCATTTAAAAATTCAAATTCATAAAGAAAAATAATACACGTGTACAGTAAAAGATAATTTCACAATCGTGATATGAGATAATCTATTCGTGCATGGTGATGTTATGAAAATAAGATTTCAATAATTGCGCTGTATTTCTGAATGTTTACAAAATAATTTAATTTTAAAAATCTATGTCTGTGTGTGTACGCAAACTTTTGACTAAATAAAAGTAATTGAAACTGAAATCACGTTTATTCCGTACAAAGCATTTGTAATATCTAACACACACACACACACACACACACACACACACACACACACACACACACACACATATATATATATATATATATATATATATGTGTGTGTGTGTGTGTATATAAGCTCAATGTGTCACACTCTCACGACTAAACCCATAGTCCTCCTCCGAGTCTTCCAGTGCCAAATAACGGGAACAAACTTAATTTTAGATTTTGTTTTACCCCTTGTGATAGTGTCAGCCAGTGCAGTCAGCACCACCAGTACCCCCCCCCCACCTCCATTGACGCCTCGCCTCTGCGTCTCACAATAACAATGCATAGACCCACAGAGTTTTTAAAAAAAAGACTTTATAATCAGGTCATAAGTTAAACAGGTCAGTGTCGTAGCCCGATTTTTGTTCCCTCCGTGCGGTTACTTAATTGGGTCACTCCCACCCTTTCCCCCCCCGACTCTAGATATTAAGAAACCTTCTCATCGTCTGAACACCCGACGTTGTACAAACTTACTATTTATAGTAACAACACAAACCCATGCCTATAAAGACATAATCCTTGCTTTATGAAACAAAACAACTGCCTTTTTACACCCCAAAACTGCCTGTGCGTCAATTTGTACAGCGGGAAAAAATCAAGTAATTAAGTAATTTTTCAAATTATATCACGCCCCTGAGAAGTGTCAAATGGTATCGTCCGCTCCCCCCTCTTATCTCTCTATATCTACGCCACTACCATAAATAGTATTACAGTAAACATGTGTGAATATTATGTCACGCCCCTGAGAGGTGTCAAACGGTATGGTCCACAACCCCCTCTTATCTCTCTATTTCTACGCCACTACAATAAGTAGTATTACAGTAAACATCTGTGAGTATTATGTCACGCCCATGAGAGGTGTCAAACGGTATGGTCCACACCCCCCTCTTATCTCTCTATTTCTACGCCACTACAATAAATAGTATTACAGTAAACACGTGTGAATATTATGTCACGCCCCTGAGAGGTGTCAAACGGTATGGTCCGCACCCCCTCTTATCTCTCTATATCTACGCCACTACCATAAATAGTATTACATTAAACATGTGTGAATATTACAGCAATACACAAGTAAGTATTCTTTATTCTTTTGATTTTTAATGATCTCTTTGTTTTATATCGAAAGTATGATGGGGGCGAATTTATTTTGGGGGAGACAATATTTTACAGGGTAGGGGCGAAATTATTTTAATCGGGAGGAAAACATTTTCTCCCCCCGGAGGATTTGTTTTAAAACAGAGTCTCCGGGGGGAGACTCTGTATGGGGGAGGATTTATTTTGCAACACCGGCTGTGACACTGCACACGGCCCACCCAGTTTACTGTGCCTGCACCTCGTGCATTATCCCATGTATTCTCCCAGTGTGCTTGTTTACCTCGCTGTATAAGCATCTTTGCTTGGGCTTACCGCTTTTTGTGCATTTACATACTTTATCACATTTCATTCTATAACCATGGGTCCGAAAGAATTTAGTTGAAGAGTCAGTGCTCAGAAGAAGATGATGTCTATTGCATTAAAGTGTGAAATCGTAGAACAAATGAGCAAGGTGTGCGAGTAGCTGACTTGGCGAGGCAGTATGGGCGAGGCAGTACGGGTGAGGCAGTACGGGCGAGGCAGTACGGGCGTAGTACTTCAACGATATGCACTGTGTTTAAAGAGAAGGCGTCGATAAAGGGTATAACGCCAGCTAAGGGCGTTACAATAGTTCCTAAGCTCCGGAGCAGTGACTAAAAGTAGCATTTAAGTTGTGTATAGGTTATATTTAAGTGACCAAAATACAAATATATATGTACACTTTATAAAATCCTTTGTTTTTTTTGTTCGTTACATTCTCTTTTATTATTTTTTATTCAATATTTGTCATTTATAAATACATTTTTGTTATTAAAAACACGTAACAAAAACAATCAGTGGTAGAATTTTTGGGGCTGTAACGGATTAATGGCATTTCAATTCATTTCAATGGGGAAAATTGCTTTGAGATACTAGCAAATTTACATACGAGCAAGGTTACGGAACGAATTAAGCTCGTATCCCGAGATATAACTGTACTGATATATTCACGTGATGAGGAATGTTAGCTGTTATAAAGTATACAAATGAAAACATTCCAGATATTAATTCAATTTGGTTTTTATTAGTTATTGCCTAAATGTTAAACAAAGTGAAGTTTTGTAGGGACAATTTGAGATTCGTAACCATTCTCTCCTGCAGATTTCAGTATGAAATTTGAAGGAGTTACGAGGAATATACAGTAAACTATTTGCCGAAAATGAATTGATGAATGTTTATGACATGTTTACCTTAGTAAACAATTCACTGGTATGTCAAAATGTAAGCGGGTTGGTTTCCTTGAATAAAATGCACAAACACAAATATGTAAAAAGATTGAAGTAGCAATATTAAATACAGTTTTGAAAAATTGAACATTTTAAATTTTTTACACACATATATAAAATCTTAATATGCTACTTTTTTACTAGATATTTTAGTATCATTTTTAAATTTCATTTTTTCCCCATTTATATCTGTATCTAATTATTATTGTGTGAGAAATTCAATATAAACTGTTACTGTTTTTTTAGTGTTTTTACACAACTTAAAACAGGCGTAATATTTTTGTGAGTTATTTCTTAACATGACTAACTGCATCATAAAATTATGTTTCAAATTCTCACATTTTCAAAGTAGGACAAGTTGCTAATACCGTTGAAGATTGTAGGTAACTTAATGTATGTATGTTTGCATCCGTAAAAAAGTTAATGTTTTTTTAAAAAACGAAATTATTAATTTTGTTTAATACTAAATTTATATTTGACTGAAGTAAATTTCAAAATAGGGTTCGGTTAAGACTAATTTCTTATTATTAACAGGAGAAGCTTCTTCTTTTTTGCATCTATTGTTGCATAAACTGCACCTTATCACCAGATATATTATTATGGGAAATACCTCATTTTTTCTTCTTAAATTTGTCAGCGTAGTGAAAAGATTTGATTTCTCGCATTTCACTAAATTCTATTACATACACGTGGTTCAAAAGTCTAAGCTTGACCTTCAGGAGACCTACACAATTCAAAAGATAGTTTCTTTAAGTCAAACTCAGGTGTATCCGTGTAGTCGTGGTTCCGTTACTCCCTCCAGCAACCCCCCCCCCATCTTTCAAACCATATACAAAAGGTTACAAACACAATGCGTTGTCCTGAATTAGTTACGAATTTCCAAATTCTTGCCCAACACCTCCCTTCAAAAAAGAAATAAATAATAAATTTTTTTTTGTTTTGCAACAAACAAACATGGCTACTGGTATAAAATGAAAATGCCATGTGTCCAGTGTCTCTGGTGTCATGAATCCCCTCTTTAACTCTATGCTCTCTTTGAAATTCGTCATAATAGACATCTCCAATACAACTTATGGTCGAGTAAAAAATAATTTAACAGTACTTACAAAAATTGTTTTGTCATTAGTTAAATGTTAAAATGCTAATTGAATTATTTGTAAAGCAAGCTTTATAAGCATTAAATGTCATGTGTAAATATATTATATCACTGAAAAATTACAAACCTTAGATAGACATAAGGATTAAAAAAGCCTTTCTTATTCCATATGCAAGAAAAAAAAATACAAATTTTCGTTTTCCCGTCCAGAGTTCGGACTTGGAATGGGTTGCCTGAAGAAACCAGGAAAGCCACCACTTTTCCAACATTTAAAACTCTAATAAGAATGCAGGACTAAACACAAACCATAGATAAGCTTAGGGCTGCAATAATCTTCCGTATAGAAGGAGCGTCTGAAACAGATGATATAAGATAAATTAAAACTTGCAAAAATTATTTACAGAATTTACACAAACGCCTCGTTTGACCCAAGTGAGTTTTACATGATTGGTGATCAGTCTTTACATGATCAGTCTTTGATGGATCGAATACTCAGTGGAACTCCAGAGTCACAAGAACCGAGGAATTATTCAAATACTAACGTAATACACTCGCTGTCACACATAAATTACTTCATACTTGTGTTATATTACGTCCTAGAATATTAATGGTTTTTTAACGTGTGTGCCAAAAGTTGAAAGAAAACAACTATCCTTGTAATGTAAGGCATCCACCTTAGAATTTTGTTTTTAAATTTTATTGGACGAGGAAAAAATGTAATCCATGCAAGATGTATCCCATGATAGCTTACAATTAGATTTGATAGATATTCAATAAAAATTGAAGAGACAATTTTTTCTCTGGAATTAAAGTTAAACTAAAAATAAAAAATGCATTTTAATTAGGTATTTTTAAATAGAAAGAGGCTACTATTGATTTTAGAATATTTAAATTAATGTAAATATAGTTTGATGAAAATAATGAATTTTTTTCTTTTTAAAAATGTGAACAACGTTCAGTAAAATAACGTAAATGGATGTTTGTAACGTACATAGTTTGTTGAAAATAATGATAAATGTGAACAACGTTCAGTAAAATATGTTTAGTATAAATTTGTGCACTAGATAGTGTGTACAGTATAACTTTGAATCACAGAGAATTGACGTAAACATTTAGATGGATGAACCTGATTGTAAGTATGTGTTTTATTGTGACATAGCATTAACTAGTTTGCTTTAACTGATATTGTGTTTCAGTTCTACTGAGATTTTTGTATCTAAGTTTTTATAGACCCAATAATGTTATTTATTTTATTTTTTTAAAAATATAACCAACAGATTAAGGCTCACAATTAGAATATGGTAAGTAAAACTTAAAGTGTACATGGAGATAAAGAAATAATGGATCGTGAAATGGATGCGAGAAAATAAACAAACTATAGGACGTGTTGGCCCGTAGTTTACTCACTTAATTATAAAACAAGCCAAACAGGCAATTAGCAAGTGAGACTATTAAGCAGGAATCAATATGTAAATATCCTAACGTGCTTATTCATCCGTCTTATTTGAACTATTACAGACACTACCTCCTTCTCTACAGATGTTTATCATTACCGAGTCTCATTGGAGGAAAGCTATAGATTTAGTTAGCCAAATTAAAGGACATAAAAAAGTTAAAGAACATGAAGCCATGAAGAAAGAGACTCAAATGGTTGCGTCGTTTGATACTTAATTGTCAGACTTATGCTCGCTTGCCATGCATTTTAATTTAACAGGATTTCGAGTATTTGCAAAGCAGTTGAAATGACAGGATCATGTGTGCTGGCCATACATGATACCTAACAAGATTTGTGTAGAGTCAGTTAATGACTGATTGTAAAAAGAAAAATATTTCATCTCAATGACTTTAATACGAATGTAGTCCTTATTTGTTTTAAAACAGTATTTCGCGTAAGAAGTTAATCTCATAAGTGCATTTATATAGAGAACGATGTGTCCTTTCAGAGAGAAGCTATTATAAAGGTAAATAAACAAATCGAAATATAAAAACATATTCTATTTATTGTGGGTTTTGTCTGCACCTAATGAAAATGAAAAGCAAAACAAAAGAATGTGACTGAATGCCGATCCCAAAGATTTGAGTGGACATTTTAAATTACTACAGTTTGTTGGTAGGAATAACCTAACTAAATTTATATTTATTTGTAATGAAAATTGATGTTGGTACAATTAAGAAATGAAATGAGTTTTCTTAATTAATTTTACAATGAATATAAATTAAAGTTTATTTATTATTTATTTTTAACAAAATAACAAAAATCTTTTTTTTGTTGAAGAGGCAGGGGATTTTGAAAATTCCTTTGATCAATTTTAAAAAAATATTATTTGCCAAAATTTCAGAATGTTATACAAACTGGGTAAGCGTTTGTATTTATTCTCATTTTTATTAAACGTATTTCTTTTAACATGGCACTTCTGAAAATCATTTCTCACATACATGAGGTATAATTTAACACATATTAAACAATTTACTTCTTTTTCGCTTAAAAATGAATTTTTAAAAAAAATTGTTTGGAAATCAATTTTAAATTTTAAAAAACGTAAAATACCAGGTTTTTCACTATAAATCCTTTATGTACTAGACGCAACTAAAAGAATGTTAATTATTATACGCAGCGCAAGACCATTCCAAAAATACAAAATTGCAGTTGTGTCGTAAAACATGTTTAACATAATGCGCATCGATAGCGAATATGTTTATAAAAAGTGTTGTCAATAAAATACGCACCTTATTGTGCGACAGAAAGGTTCAATATAATACGCACCGCGACAGTTTATCTCAAAAAATAACACGATACATAGGAATAAATAAAATAATCTAAAAATTCAATAATTTAAATACAGTACAAGCCATTGATCTGAAATTTTGAAACATAGTTTTTATCATCGCCACTAAACTGCCTGCTAAATTTCAGCTCTTAGCTTACGAGGAAGTGCGTTAAAAATCGATCCAAAGTTTTGGCGACCGACAATCAAGCAAGCGATCAAGGGTTCAAACAAACAGACACCACGAGTTAATATAAAGGATTTTAAAAAATATGACAATCTGAGAGGAAGTCAAGAATGTGAAAGAGAAAAATTAGGGGATCATGGGATACAGCAACAACAAAAAATGAAGGTTGTTAATCTTCTTTTACAGAGCTCTATAAAACCATATAGCTCAGAGAGTTTCTTTATTATCCTGTTTTAAATAATTTGAAATATACGAAATATCAGATATAAACTTCAAAAGAATTTTATGCTCAATAGTACGCGACAACAACAACAACAACAAAGAAATAAAAATAAAAAAAACCACTAAAAGCAAAAGTAAAAAAAAATGAACGACAATGTGACATAACATCAAAGTGAACAATTTAATAATGTATACTGTGTTAAACATCAAACGCATACTTTTGCATATAAAGTCACACTGTAAATAAGATACGGTGTCAGTGTAGGCCTCTTTAATACATGCATGATCTACGCATTTCCATAGTTTCTTTGTTATTATAGTTATTATAAATCAAAACATCAAGACGTTGTATTGGCGTTAATATGGAAATGCTTCATAATCCTGTAATTTACGAGGCAGAGAGCGGATGCTGGTTATTCATATAATTCATGATTATCAAACTCAAGTTCCATCCTAGCTGCATAGTGCCATATTTTCTATCTTGATGTATCATACTAGCTTTAAGCCACCTATTTGTCGGCGATTGCCAAAATTTTGTCTCATTAGCTGCCAAATAAAGCATTTTTGGGAATATTTTTAAAGTCCGATGTTTCTTTCTTTCTTGATTTTCTCTTCCTCGAATGAGGCCTACCTATGAGCATGCGGTAGGTACTTGAAAATTTAGTCGACATCGTCACATAAATAAGAAAATTTACCGACGAATTGACGACGTACAGCAAATCGACCAGGAACTCCAAGGCCGTGAAAAGCGTAGTTGTCTTCCCGCGGAAGACAACGAACGATAAATCGATGTAATACATGCATGACGGGATGGCAGACGGGATCGCGAACGCGAGGTACACAACTGTCACGACCAGCAACATCTTCACAGCCTTGACGTCATATCCGGTTTTTTCTTTGAGCGATGACATTTTTCTACGCCTCTGGTTCATTTCCTGTAGCTTGATCCCCGTTGCCATGGACGCCGCGGCGATAACGAGTATGGAAAGTGGTATGCGGATAATGGTGACGACGAAAACGTTGATGACGTTTAAAACGTCAAAGTTGATGGTGAAGTAATCAGAAAACGTTAAGGTGGTCACTGACCTGTTCGTTGCTGCATCCACGCCCCAAACAAAGGAAAACATTCCGTAGTACGGGCCGAAGATGATTATCCAGAAGAAGTAGATCAAAGCAAGAAGTATCGCGGTTCTGTTCACCGTAAATATGCGGTTAACTTTCAGGGGGAAGTACACGGCGGCGGTTCTCTCTATCGATATCAGGACGATGTGTCCTGATGAAATGAAACTGACCAGCCGCATCGGCACCACGAGGTAGACGTTCATCAGGTTGTCAATATTCTGTGCGATGACGTCATCGAACTTGCTGACCACGCAACGAATTCTGCGTAGGGGCAGCATGACGTCGTAGATGAGGTCCACGATCGACAGAGACATAAGGATGACGTTGGTGCTGTCGCTGAAGCCGTGAATGGAGAGAATGATGACGTTGAGCAGGTTTCCGGCCACGCCGAAGACTGCAATCGTGTTCAGAAGGATGCAGTTGACCACCGAGTCAAACAGGTGGAGGGTGACGTCATCGAAGACGTCGTACCGATTACGGACGATAGTTTCGTTCATGATTTGCGTCTTCTTTAGCCCAGCTAATTATAATTTATGCAAGAACTTATCTTATCCATTAACGACGCTCCTTCTATTCTGAAGATTATTGCAACCTATGATTATCCATGGTTTATGTCCACTCTTGCATTTTTATTACCGCTTTAATTGCTGATAGTGTGTTGGTTTTCCTGGTTTTATCAGGCACCCCATCACAGTGAGAATGTTATTTATGTTAGTGCTTTTGTTTGTTAATTACACTCAGATGGAAAATGTGTATGCTCATCATGTTGTTACTGTTCTAACAAGTTAAAAGTGGGCAGCGATGCATCATTCGTCAGTCACTTGTCTATTTGGTGGAAGTCAGTCCCTAATAGTATCATCAAGCATACTTGTCTAGTATCACATATAACGCATATTTTAAAAAATGGTTTTATGTTTCTCTAGATTTTACATATGTTAATATTGCAATGTAAACATCCTTACAGCTCTAGTCTTTGAAATAAATTTATATTTTTGTTTATCCGCTTCCTGATATAGCTTTATATTTTCCCCCGAAACTTATGCAAAAATAATAGTTCCTTACGTAGAAAAAGAGTGAATGCATTTTTTGAGATTTAAATAATAAAATTCTATTAATAACAAAAATAATTAAACAAATAATAAGATAAACGTTATACAATAAATTTGAAAGTTATTTTATTCGTTATCAAATAAAATAACTTTTAGTCACAGTTTACGTTGAATGAAAATTATACCCTCAACGTCTCCCAATATTTATTTACTGTAATTTTATATATTGCTAACCAATCTTTAGTTGATGTTCTCTGAAAGAAAGAATTACAGGTCCCGTAGAGTCAAATAACCCCCTTCCTGTCGCTTAAAGTTACTACGTGACTCCTATAATTGCTGAGTGCTCGGTGTCTGTGCCATCTCCATTGATTTTTTGTTGTTTCTTTTAATTTGACTTTAATTGCTTTAACAGTCTTAACACAAGAGTATTATTTGTAAATTGAATTTTTGAAGTCCTTTTTATCAGATTGAAGTACAAGTTCTCATACTCCATCTTTACACTATGATGATAGGTATACTACTCCTATAAATTTGGAAAAAATTGCATTCTTAAAATATTATTACACACACACTCATACACATGAATACGCACGCTGAAAAACATCAACACACACAAACACAGTCAGACATAGACACACACGAACACACACACACACACATATACATTATCACACTTCAACACTTATGATTCAACGTGCAATAAAATTCAAGATCGAGTTGGACAATAAATGTCTTTAAATAAAAGCATAAAACATGATGTCTGTATTCTTTCAGCACACTCGTCCTTATCTATTTTCTGAATTCTGTACTTCCTCTCTGAAAGGAAAAGTGCGCGTTGATTTGTTAAGATATCACCAGGAGTCATGTGTGATTCGCTATGTACCCATTTAACTTCTATGTACAGTAGACTATAACAGGTATATACAATTTGACGTAATTTTTCATTACCTTTCATTTATTTTATAGTGTTTAGTCCAGTCTTTTGATCTATATTTACCTTCTCCCTGGTTGTATGAGTAGTTTAAAGGTATTTTTAATACCACCCTGAATTTTATAAACACATTGTCTCATGTGAGTAATTTCACATAATTCGCTTCCTCTATTTTATATTTCATTTATTTAACACATATTAAATTTTTCTTATATTTTTATTGTTTTTATTTTTGCTAAGTACTTGATTTATTCCAAGTTCTTGGTTTTTAGTTTTATATCTCAGGTGAGTGCATATTTCTTTTATTGGTTATTCGTGTAGGAACCGAAGTTAACGTTAAATGTAGAGCAGAAAATGAGATAACTAGTCTAAGGCTTTGAGAAGTATCTGTAAAACAATGTTCTTTCCCTTTGTTCATTTTGGCATTTTATAGACCAGCAGAACACACAAAATACATAATTTATTTATTCCCCCTCATGTACCCCGCCCAGATGGGTATAAAGTTATTTATCGCACATGTCAACGCATAGAAAAAAACATCATTTATCTGAAAAAACTATTTGTGTACATAAAGAGTTATCGCTATTTTTAAATCCTTTATATTAACTCGTGGTGTCTGCGGCCGACCGACCGACCTTGCTTGCTTGCTTGCTTGCTTGCTTGTCGCCAAAACTTTTGATCGATTTTTAACCCACTTGCTCGCAAGATAGCGAGCTGAAATTTTGCAGGCAGTTTCGTACCGATGATAAAAACAATGTATCAAAATTTCAGATCGATCGCATGTACCGTAATTAAATTATTGATTTTTTAGATTATTTTATTTATTTATTTATTCCTATGTATCATGCTATTTTTTGAGATAGAGCGTCGCGGTGCGTATTATATTGAACAACCTTTCTGTCGCGCAATAAGGTGCGTATTTTATTGACAGCTCTTTTTATAAACATATTCCTGATCGGTGCGCATTATATTAAACATGTTTTACGACACAACTGCAATTTTGTATTTCTGGATGGTCTGGCGCTGCGTATTATAATGAACATTCTTTTAATTACTTCTCGTACATAAAGGATTTATAGTCAAAAACTTGGATTTTTACGGGTTTTTCTTATTAAATCCTTTATATTAACTCGTGGTGTCTGCGGCCGACCGACCGACCTTGCTTGCTTGCTTGCTTGCTTGCTTGTCGCCAAAACTTTTGATCGATTTTTAACCCACTTGCTCGCAAGATAGCGAGCTGAAATTTTGCAGGCAGTTTCGTACCGATGATAAAAACAATGTATCAAAATTTCAGATCGATCGCATGTACCGTAATTAAATTATTGATTTTTTAGATTATTTTATTTATTTATTTATTCCTATGTATCATGCTATTTTTTGAGATAGAGCGTCGCGGTGCGTATTATATTGAACAACCTTTCTGTCGCGCAATAAGGTGCGTATTTTATTGACAGCTCTTTTTATAAACATATTCCTGATCGGTGCGTATTATATTAAACATGTTTTACGACACAACTTCAATTTTGTATTTCTGGATGGTCTGGCGCTGCGTATTATAATGAACATTCTTTTAGTTACTTCTCGTACATAAAGGATTTATAGTCAAAAACTTGGTTTTTACGGGTTTTTCTTATTAAATCCTTTATATTAACTCGTGGTGTCTGCGGCGGACCTTGCTTGCTTGCTTGTCGCCAAAACTTTTGATCGATTTTTAACCCACTTGCTCGCAAGATAGCGAGCTGAAATTTTGCAGGCAGTTTCGTACCGATGATAAAAACAATGTATCAAAATTTCAGATTGATCGCATGTACCGTAATTAAATTATTGATTTTTTAGATTATTTTATTTATTCCTATGTATCATGCTATTTTTTGAGATAGAGCGTCGCGGTGCGTATTATATTGAACAACCTTTCTGTCGCGCAACAAGGTGCGTATTTTATTGACAGCTCTTTTTATAAACATATTCCTGATCGGTGCGCATTATATTAAACACGTTTTACGACTCAACTGCAATTTTGTATTTCTGGATGGTCTGGCGCTGCGTGTTATAATGAACATTCTTTTAGTTACGTCTCATACGTAAAGGATTTATAGTCAAAAACTTGGTTTTTTACGGGTTGTTTTTTTTACCACGTTTTTATTAACTCGCTTTCGTTGTGCATTGTTTGTTTGATTGTCCAAGATTTTTTCAAACCTGCCAACGTAAAATTGAACCACTTCTGATGGTCCTAGAGATCTGCAAATTTTACCACAGATAGATCTTGGATGACAATGCATTGTATCAAAATTTCAGATCGATCAAATGTACTGTTATTAAATTATTGAACTTTTAAGTTTATCTATAGTCTATATAAAAGCATCTGTACCGTCGGCTTTTGTTGACATCCGTGAGTTCGCCCCGTGACCACATCAAAATGTTTTTAAAACGTTGGGCGGGAGCTAGTGAGGTGTTTGGTAAAATAAATAGATGTAAAAAAATATTTTAAGAAACCAAGTTTTTATTAGTGGACTAAAAAGAATAAAATAAATAAAGGTAAAAAAATGATTTTTAAAAACCACGTTTTTACAAGCGGACTAAAAAGAAGAAAATAATTTAAAACTTGTAAGTTCAAGTACTCTGATTTAACATGACTAAAAACGTGGGGCGGGTGTTTGGTATAAAAATTAAAGATTTCTAATTTAGAAGGCAAACGAGAGATCTATAAGTGAGATAATGAGTGAGCCGCATATGTTAAACCTCATAAGCGCATCATAAAATTTAAAGAACAAATTTGATTACACCTAAACAAATTAACGCTTAACTGGCATACAACAGATTGAGCTTTCTTTCTGTACCGAATGACTGAGTATATTTTTCCTTTTAGTTAGTTGTCTAAAGAACAACTATTGTTTTAACACGAGCTAGAATCTTAACATTTAAATGAAATTAAATTTTCTCCTCATATATTACTGAACAAAAACCTCTTCTCTTGTTCTCATGTCTTAAGTTGTGCCAAAGAATGTTTAAAAAAAATAATTCTTGCTATCGTTGTCTAATGATTACATAGTGTTGATACGTTAACATAAATGGCCTTAAATTTTAAGAACGTATAAATAATATATGTGAAGTATTCATTTAGGGTTTTTATGTCATTGCCTTTATGTTTTATTATATCAGGCAGTTGTGTCCCTAGACTTGTAATGACATAATGTATAAGTATTTTGTTATATTTACTTGTTGGTTTTCTTTACATGATAGACAATAACATTTTTGGCGTTGTATACTGGACATTTTTTGGCCAAGTTCGTTGGCCTATTAATAGTATTAATAATTTATGTACATTTTTTGTAAATATTAAACAAGCTATTATTAATTTTTGTTAGCAATTTGACAAAACCAATGTCTATCATTTTCCAACACATTTACGTTTTTGTTTCTTCAAAGTTGTGACCTACATTTAAAAATGAATATTTAGGTTTGCTCAGCGTTTTTTTTTAATGATAAAGGTACTATTTTCACATGTTCACAATTCCTTTTATTCGAACGATCGATTTGTTTGTATGTACAATTTTAACAAAGAGAGACTTACAAATAATAAGTGTCTTCGAAAAACTGATTTATAATTTAAAAATATTTTTTTAAAATAAAAAATTACCTTCAAAGTAAAGGGTATCATAATCGTTAAAAGCTTTTATTAACTAGCAAAAGCAAGAAATATAGGAAAATTATAAGAAAAATTAATAATATTTTCGTAGAGTATAATACCCTTGATTTTTATATTATTTGTAAGTTAATTTAGTAATTTTAGTTATTGTTAGTGTTAACGAAACATTTCCCTTTACAGGTGTGTACTTTACAAAGTGTCTCTATGCGTGTTTACTTTTAAAAAAATCAAAGTTGTAGGGACTAAAGGGTCTTAAAAAAGATTATAAATAGATTGCATTATGTATATTTCAGATTAGACTTTTTTATATTAAAGTATTTATTCTAAAGCTTTTACGTGGATTTTATTTAGTGTTGAATTTCTCTCTCTTTATTTATTTTTTTTTAAATTTGTTAAATTTTGTTTGTTTGTTTGTTTGTCAGGTATTCCATCCAACGCCCTGATGTCAGACACGAAGGATGATGATATTTAAGCGTTACTTTGTACAAAGTGAGCGACACATAAAGTGGATTCTGTTGAAAAAAAACCTCTTCCAAGGCTAAACCCACCTTACCCCCCTTCCTCAAAACTTTGTTTCAGCAACAAAAATGTTTAAAATGATTGTTCTATTACTTTCTAAATTAACAAAATACGTTGATGGATGTTTGCATCGGTGAAACTAATGGAACATATGCTGTAAAAATTGCACACGCACTGCAGATTAGAAAGTTGACTTAACAAATCATACATTAAAAAAAATATGACATAATATCTAAAGCCAATAGACAAATCTGTAGACGCACGTCAGTAAAAAAGTACAAAACATTGGTAACACATCCCTCCAGATTCTGTTTCTTATTATATTTGTTTTTTAATATTTTTGGAGATTACTGTTTTAAAGAACACTTCATATGGACATTTTTTTTTACAGTAGCTAAATATTATATAGAAAAGGTATAATGTCTATTAATTTCAATCACTTTTTAAAATGAGACTTTGAATTTTAAAAGATAGGAAACAAAACCCCAAACACTTTGAACCATTCAATTGCACGTTTTGTCAAATTCTGCGTATGAGAAACGTATTCCATTAAACATCTGTTTTATGAATTCATTCCCAGAGAAGTTGTTTACTAAAACCTTGACTACCCTAATCGTATGACATACGATGACAGTTAATTGCTTGTAGGTTCACGACACGCTCGTCAAAATACATAGGATCAAACACGTATAGTTTTATAGTAATACTTAGTTTCATGCAAGTCAAGAACCACAACAAAAAGCAAATTTAAGTACATTAAATATTCACTTAAAACATTTAACAGAAAAGTTTTCATTATTTTTTTTTAAAAAACACTTCTACAAAATATTTATATATGAATTATGAAAGTCACAAGTTTATGAAAAACAAAAGGACAGTTTTCCTTCTCGGTTTCATGGCTTTATTCATATGTTCCTTCTAAATATTGGATGTCAGCTAGCTTTTCAGTTCGCTGCAATACTTTGCTGTTATCTAGTTTGTCTGTTCCCTCAATTGAGTTTATATCAGCCAGTTCATGTGTTCCCTACGATAAATTTATATCAGCTAATTCTTCTGCACCCTCAAATAAGTTGATGGTAGCTAGATCGTCTGTTCCCTCCATTAAATAGATTTCAGTAGTCCGTCTCTTCTTTAAAAAAATTTCTAACAACTAGTTTGCCTTTTGATTTAAAAACTTCGTGCTAGCTAGTTAATCTGGTTCATGCTATTTAGATCCGTCATCGAGGATTATGGAGAAAAAAATTAGATCATATATTCATTTCAATTGTATGGCGAGGTCATAAGAATTTGGTTATGGTCCTCAAAAATGAAATGATTTTTTTTTAAAGCATAGAAAATTGATCTTAAAAACGAGTTACATATGGAGAGAAAAAAAATATAGAAAGGAAATGTTCACCAGAAAATAATTTACTGCATGAACAATGGTCATTATGCAACATATGCATATCTTTTAGTTAAGTATATTTTTTGTTACATTGGCTTGCTGAGAATTTCAGCGTTAACTATTTTTAAACGTGCACCTTTTACACAATATTCTGCTGTAAATAACTAGCTAAAAAACAACGATACAAATGGCCGGTACTGGCAGTACACGTTTCAAAAAATAAAACGTATTTAACATACAGTATTGCTAATGTCTCATTAACAGTTTCCTAAACATGCTGTTCAATTATTTGTTTTAAAAAGTTTTCCAAACTTTGACTTCATTGTAGTGTCATTAATCTAAGTGATAACTGAGATCATGTGCGGTATAAAACAATATCGAAGGCTTACAAGAATTTTTAAAATTAAAAAAAATCATACCGAACAAGGTTATAAAGTTTATTATCAACTTGATTAAAAATTACCCCCAAAAAGGGAAATTAATTACCGTATATACCCGTTCTATAGCACTTTCATTCATAAGCCGACCCTAAACTTTTGGAAGAGAAAAGTATTAAAAGTGTATAACCCGCTCGCAAGCCGACCCCCCCAAAAAATAATAGGACAGCTTTAAAAAAAATTGTACAAATCTTTGTATTTGTACTCTTTGTTAGGAAAGAGTTACCGGTATTTAAAAAAAAATATTTGGTAAACAGTGACGAAAACGCGTACATTAAAATTCATAGTTGAAAACAAAATTTGTAAAACAATTTATTAAAGCGTTCACAAAATAAATAAAATGATTAAATTAGGTAAGTGCAGAAGTTTGCTATTATATTATAGCTTCTGATAGAGCAATCTTATCTTGCAGAATGTAGAAAAGGACCTTGATGATCTACAATACCAACACGAATATTCAATGTCCATAAAAAATACGTTACAGACCCGCTCGCAAGCCAACCCCCCATCTTTTACCCCTAGATTTTGTCCAAAAAAGGTCGGCTTGCAAACGAGTATATACGGTATATAAATTCGGCCTATTTTTACAGCTTAAGGAAGAATTGTGCTGACTTTCATCATTTCAATCTTGTCTTTTCTTGAACCTTTACCTTTAGTTTTTGCCTTCGAGGGTTTCGGTTTTCTGTAAGACTTACAGACCAGGCTCATGACGTCAGCTGATATAATAGCACCAAAGACCAACACCATCACGGCAATGCCCAGTGCTGCCAGTCCGTGACTTGAGGGCCTGGAGTCCGGCTGTGACACTTTGGTTCTCATGTAGGCACCCGTATCTTTGAAGAGGACTTTTAGTTCTTTCTGAAGTAACTGTGTCTGCTTCTTGGCCATAGCGAGGTCATGTGGGGCTTCTCCAGTGGGGCCCTTGCAAGAACAGCAAAGAGGTGTGGCGAAACATCTGTAGGGATTCGATGCAGGTTGCAACAGCCTCACTTGGGTTGTCTGCATAAAATACATTTGCAGAGGATAAGAGTGCATTGCTTAACCAGGAACGAAAAGTTAAGACCAATAATAAATTTAAAATATTTTGAAAAATACAATTATAGGGAACTAATTTAGGAACTAAACAATTTATTTCTATATTTAAACCAATATGAAAGCTTAAATCAGGTGGTATTGCTTTTAATATATTTTTCTTTATGAAGGAAAGATAACCCAATTCTACTTTGAATGTGGATAAAGAAGACTTTCTAACGCATTCAATACATGTTATATATTTAAGCTGTATAATTTTTGTGTAAAGAACAAAATGAAGTTACCATTATGAAAAAACAAAGAAAACAAAAATAAAACAGTGTTAAATTGAAATATAATATTGGGCATTACCTTTCAGGATTTTAGGGCAGAAAAAGGGAACCAAAAAACTCTTTCATCTACAGTTGGGTTATCCAGAAGTATGACTATATCTTTCTCACTTCATTTTTAAAAAAACGATGTGCTGCTATATGGAGCATAGACGTGTAGAACAACGGTAGTAAACCTGACCAGAATACAGTCCTATATCAACAATTGTCTAAGAAGGATTCTCAGAATTCACTGGCCGGACAAAATCAGCAATCGGGAACTGTGGCAGCGGAAAAAAAACAGTAGCCAATTGAGGAAGATATTCTCCAGAAGCGTTGGAGGTGGACTGGCCATACATTAAGAAAACCTGCTTCTAATACAACAAGGCAAGCCCTGAAATGGAATCAACAGGGTAAGCGGAAATGAGCCCGTCCAAGAAACATTTGGCGCCGAGAATTGGGGAAGACATCAAGAGAATTGGCCATGACGTGAAGATTCTGGAGGGGCTGGCCCAGATTATTTATTTCTGGAGGTCTCGTAGGTGGCCTGTGACTTTGAAGGAATCGCTGACGCCGATGATGATCGGTGGTGGCCCCTAATGGACGAGAAGGCTCAACAACGACAGTGCTTTGTTAATACATTTTATTCACCAAAACACATTCCAGGACCACGGGATCTCGTTCTGAGAAGCCTACATTATCTTTTGTTTAAAATTAGAATCAATCCCTTCCTCCAAACAAAACAAAAAAATGAAACAATAACAAAAATAAACAAAACAAACAAAAGACTTACGTGAGAGCATGTGGTCCATATAAAAACAGAAACTGTGTCACTTGCGTGCATTGCTACCCTTGTGTTGGTCATCCCTGCAACTTCTAAACGAAGTGTCTGTAGGTGAGCCAGGACCGTGACAGTTCCCTCTGAGTTGCTTGATTAAAGGTACAAAAACGCATGCAATGAACGTGTGGGCCCTTAACATTTCCGGCTTGATTGTGTCTATATATTTAGATATCAACAATTTATCGTGGGGGTGACAGCTCAAGCAGTGGCTTTGACTGTTGAGCCAATCTCCTTATCTCAAACGATCCGTGACATTTGTGCCAATGCCAATATCCTCAGCTGCTGTAAGACCTTGTCAAAAGCTTGTACGCATCTCATTCTCTGTAGGCCTGTTTAATTTTTTTATCTCTGTTTTTGTCTAAAAAACTCTCTTCGCTGCCTTAAAGGTTGGCATTCTTTCCATAAATAGTTTATTATAGAGGAAAGATAACACATTCCGTTAGCTGGGACGCGAGTGAGAAACTCGAAATTAACGTCCTGATCTTCAGGGTTTGTAATCGATTGGTTTATTCCAAGCCTAATCGATATGCCTAATGCAGGGTTATTCGCATAGTGGTTCCATTTTGGTTGCAAGAAGGTTAATAAGGACAACAAACACAAATAACAACCTTTAAATATATGGTCGTATTGAGATGAAAAAAATAATAACTAAATAAATAATTTTATTTTAACAAAATAATAGACCTATATTTTTATTTCAATGTTTATGTGTTACATGTCAAAAAATATTTTAAAACTCAACTGAACATTTGGAAATGCTTACAAGCCGCTTAATGTAGTTCCATTGTTTTAGTTAAAGAAAATTAGGAACACTTACTTTTTCTCGGTCACGTTAAAAAACTGCTGTTTCAACGAGTCATCACGATAGACAAACATAACTTCAGTTGGCCCTTCCAGTGCTGTCACTGTTAACTAATCCAGTGCGTGAAATTTAAGTCACAAGATAAAACTACTATTTGTTAGTAAGGAATTTTTTAATTGCAATTTTGAAGAAAAAAAATTATAATTAAAAAACCCGATAAATAGCAATTTATTTATTCAAAATAAAAATAAATATAGAAATGAAAAAAAAAGACTTTAGGTAAAATCTGAACATTTATCAATACGCTACAATTGGATAAAAGGTAACAATTCTTTTATCACGATTTGACTGTGTTTAAAGTGTTTGGGATGGGCGATTTTATTTTTTAAAGACATCTCAAAATGTTCAATAAACACATTTACATAAGCACTCACGTAGTCGATTGTACATGACTCATTGACAGAAATGCAGAAGTCCAAACCACTATCGTTGTTGGGAAGTGTTACTAAAGGTATTTCCATATTGTCTTGTCTGCTATACACGGTTACCTTTACGCTGTGGGTTGCTTCAAGTTTTATTGCGTTTGATGAGATTCCTGAACGAATTGTGTAGCGAGAAATCAACAAGGT
Organism: Ampullaceana balthica; assembly: GCA_944989445.1. Classification (NCBI taxonomy): domain Eukaryota; kingdom Metazoa; phylum Mollusca; class Gastropoda; family Lymnaeidae; genus Ampullaceana; species Ampullaceana balthica. Next base: position 502,161 of record CALYLW010000049.1, on the reverse strand, counting down.
TCAATTATTAGCAATATGAATACTTCTTTGTTTTAAATGTATTTTAATTCAATTTATTATCAGTATCTTAAAATTATTTCGCAAAAAAAAACACATGTTACTTATCCGAAAAGCATTATAACACACTCGAGGTGGAAATAAAATACTGACAAGGGAAAGATAAAACTTAGTAGATTCGGCTATTGGTCTTTGAATTGAGGTGACCTTATCAAGTATAGTATGTTTAAACATTCGATTTTTTAAAAGATGTTTTTTTACAAAATCCTTTAAATATCTTCCAGGGATCCTCACCGTTGTTCTGTGTCATGTTTCCAGTGATGTTAAGAGTAAAGTTTCGGTTTAAGTTTGTCCAGCCTCCCTCTCGAGTTAAGACATGGGTCGCATTGCTCATAAATTTCAAAAAGAGGTACACCATCTCTAAAACGTCTTGAAATAAAAAAAAGTTTATACTAAAGAAAGCGGAAGAGTTTATTTATAAGGAGAAAGAAAGTACGAAACAAATCTGATAAATAAACATTTTTTTTAAAGAAATGACATAATGTTAATACAGTTTAGATCCTGGGTATATTTAGTACATCTACATTTTATAAAATATCAAACAGTCTTTCAGTTGGGAATTCGAATAACATGGATTGAATTAACTTGATTGAATATGTCATGAATTCTTGTAACGTATAGAAAATATATCAATAACATAAAAATTTCATTAATCTGCTCCTCGATACCTGAACATATCTTAGCGTTCCTTAACAGGTCATAAAATTCAGTAAAATTTGGTGCTTCACCAAGCTTTCCAAAATTATTGACATCTTTTCAATTTTTAAAAAAAATGCAAATGAATACATCAAATTTAATTTTAAAATTATAATTTTTATGTTTTTGAATTAAAAAGTGTTCTGCAGACGCGAAATTTGTATTTAACACAAATTTGTATTTTAATCGTTGTTGTTTTTGACTCATCAGTGAAAGTTCTCACTATTTACCTGATGTAACAACGATGACATCATCCGTGCTGTCATCAGCAACACGTCTTGGCAATACTATGATGTAGTTGTATTGGAGGGCACCTGAATAAATTTATTTATTAAGTTAAATCCATATCATTGCCATGATGACCACACCTTCTAATTGTTCAGAATTAGTCTCTAGCTCCCAAAAAATAAAAAGTCTTAGTACTGTTTTTTAGATCTTTAAATTAAATTTTAAAACATTTTTGCTTGTATATTTATCTGCATAAATTACATCTATGTTGTTATTAGATTAATTATAAACACAGATGTTTATTGACAGTGATGTTAACAATCAATTTCTATATTTTAGTGGATTTGGTTTCAGATGAATGTATCCTCTCGTGGTGTGCTGCTAATAAATACTTCTTTATAAAAAACAACGTAAAACACAAAGTTTTTGACTATAAATCCTTTATGTACGAGACATAACTGAAAGAATGTTCATTATAATACGCAGCGCAAGACAATCCAAAAATACAAAATTGTAGTTATGTGTCGTAAAGCATGATTAATATAAAGCGCACCGATCAGGAATATGTTACTAAAAAGTGTTGTCAATAAAATACGCAACTTATTGCGCAATAGAAAGGTTGTTCAATATAGTACGCACCGCGACACTCTATCCCAAAAGAATAACATGATACATAGACTATAGAGATACATAAATATAAAAATTTAATAATTTAATTACAGTAAAAGCGATCGATGTGAAATTTTGATACATTGTTTTTATCATTGGTACAAAACTGCCTGCAAAATTTCAGATCGCTAGCTTTCGAGGAATCGGGTTAAAAATAGATACAAAGTTTTTTCGACAAACAAGCAAGCAAGGGCTCTAACAAACAGACACCACCAGTAAATATAAAGGATTTTTTTAAAAAAGGAATGCAATTTAAAAAAAAATAAATAAAATCTACAAGCAGATGAAACAAAATTTATAAAACGTTTTATTTGAAGACTCTTATGAAAAATGATAAAACAAAAAATTTTAAACTTTAAAAAGAAATAAAAAAAATGCTTAAATGAATAACGCTAAAACATACAAAAATATTTTAAAGTTTTTAAGGCAGGAATTTATCTTGAACGAGTCTACCCTAAGAAAGTGTGCAGAATTTAGAAGGCGGAAACGGTTGTCCAAGCCATGGACCGTTTCGTATGTGTTAAGCCCAGTGCCACTTATCGTCCGATTTTATCTCATGTATAACTTAACAATGTGTTGCCTATTTGTGCTTTGTAAATATTAATTTAACAATACAATGTTTAAATATTTTAAATTTGCCAAAAGGAGACATAATATGAAATGTAGGTATATACATTTTAAAAAAAACATATTTAAACTCTACGTCCGACAAAGGGGTGGTGCTGGAATGAGAGGAGAGAAATTAGGAAATTTCTACTTCAATAGAAAAAGAAAAAAAAATGTTATCCATGTATTTCCATCCAGTGAAATCAACATGTCTTTCAATTCCAAAATTTCTGCATAGAATGCTATGCACTAACCTCGAATCACTATTGCTGCTATATTTGCTACTTTGATTTCAAAATTTATGTTTAGGTACTGTATATTTACTACTCTGTTCTGACAAACTTTCCTGTGTCGTAGTCAAAGCTATATTACATCGAATTATCCTGATAACTGACCCTTCACTGAGATACGCATAAGGCTTAAAAGTGAAATTCAGCGATGTAGTTTAAAACTTGTTACAAATTTATTTTAAAAAATCGTTTTTAATATAACCTCTTTAATGATAGAAAAGTAGACAAATATCTCTTTTCATGTGTGTTTGTAGGCGTTATCGAATAATACCATCTCTCGTACAATAATTCCTTGAAACATTTTGTGGTAAGAAAATGAACTTTAATACTGAAACATCTAATGAACACACAAATCACTATGAACAATATTAAACAGTATTCACATGGTGGAGACATGTATTAACACAGCCATATTGTCTCTCTCTATCTCACTCTCTCGAACCCTCTAACGCGCATCCGTCATGTGATCTTTTTCTCTGTTCACAATCCCGTGATTCTCACGAGACAGGAATCAAGCGGTTTAAAATATGTAAACACTCTACAAACCTTGCTGCTGTTAAATTATGTTGCCACGCCTGAAGCGATTAGTAACCAAAGTTTGAAATGATATAGGAGACGTAAGTAAGTTTACGCCCTAAAAATAATTTACCTTTTTCACAGACGTAATTTTTCGTGACATCACATGAATCGCTCTCCGGTCTTAACATATTTGACGTACTTTCTGATGCTGAGATATATGGACAGGATTTTTGTATTTGTGGTGTTTGCCCATGTGCTTCGGAATCAAGTGAACGGTTGTTTGCATCTGGGACTCGACCAGTCCACCAATTAAATTCTAAGTAAAGAAAAACAATATTTTAAAAAATTAACAAACTATCATCGTAATTGTTACATGAAAAAAACAAACAAAAGGGGCTTTCAAGATGCGATTAGCAATTTCAAGAGAAAAAAACAATTAAGACCAATAAAATATGTAAACATATAGGAAATATTTTTTTTTAAATCCTTGAATTCGATTCAGTGGTGTGAGACCTCATATCTGTATAACTTGCCTGCAGTTGACACGATCGATAATTGGAACAAGGAGTTTTCCCCCAACTTTTTCAGATGTGCCAGTTGTCCATATTTGCGCTCACAGGAAACCTGAGTTACAGGACAATCAAAAACATTTCAAGCAATTCCAAAATATTGACATTAAGACCAATGTTCCAATGTTCTATAAAACCGTGAGAAATCAGATCATAGCCGCGTAGCAGTTAAGAAATTACCGCATAACCAATTTTGATAATGATAATATATATATGTTTGGTTGTAAAATGGTGCATGAAAAATATATGTTGTGCCGATTTACACAACGTTTATATTAACTTTTCTCGCGGATCAACTGAGATCTTTGGATAGTTCTACAAATTAAAATAAACTAAGTTAATGATTAAAAGCATAAATTGATAACATGTAACAAAACAAAGAACTCTTTTAATTGCTTAAACCGGTTATTATATATGTAGTTCACTGTGATAGTAAATTTGCAATGTAACTTGGTGCTTAAGACCAGTGCTTCTCAAAGTGGTGATCCGAAGGACCTGTTCCGGTCCGTGGGCCATCCGCTGCTGGTACGCAGAAATTATCAAGAATTAACAGAAAAAAATATAATTAAAATCCATTTTTTGCATCCATTACTACTAACCCTAGAGAATATGGCAATTTTTAGTTAAGCAAATAAAATGAAAAAAATAAAATAAAACAAATAGCATTTCGCTACCACATCAGTACAGTGAAAATAGTTCACCTGTCCCTGGTGCAATGGAAAAAAAATCCCGCTGGTCTGCCTTGCTAAAAAGTTTGAGACATGCTACTATAGACAGAACATCGACACAGTTTTCTAACAACTAAGAAATAAGACACTACCTCAGCAGTTGACCAGTTAACGCGTTCATCTGATATGTGGTAACAGACGCCGTCAATGTAGTGCGCATCTTTCCAGAAAAAACAGTGGTTCTCAAGCGAATCTGAAAATAAACCATTATTACGAACCGTTGTATAATTAGTTACAAAAGGTTATAGCTTTTAGCACATTTTCGAAAACCAAACACCAATTTGTCTATAGTATTTCTTTAACATTTAAGGGAATTAAAAAGTCAGCTACTGTTTCCGTACGCTAATTCTTGTGTCACTTACTAGATTGGCAAAGTAATTAAAAACTGTAATAGAACAGTAAACCGATGAGATAAGAATTGATTATAATTAGCGCAGAATTGTGGTGAATCGTTTTCTTGAAGATACATCCTAAAACGAATATACAAGTCACTATTTTGATTAAAGCAGAAAGTTCCGAAAAAGGTTGCTCTATGTGAGGCTCAGACCACGAGCAAGATCGCGGAGCAGACTGTTATTGGAGACCAATTGTACCCAATTGCAATATAGAAGTTGCAATGGTTATTTGTTAGTAATTTCATACATGATTGCAGTTATTTTATGGTTATTAGACTAAGAATAGGTAACGAGGTGATCTCGATGATGAAAATGAAAAAAGATGTTGAAGGTAGGGTAATCTTAAGCAGCCTTTTCGTCCCCCTAAATAGCTATCAGTTAGAGCTAATGTTTAGGGCGTGGAGTGCCAGATCGGATAAGCACAATTTATTGAGAAGAACTCTGTAGACGTCAGCTCTTAGAAAACGTTATAAATGGGTGATAACCTTAGATTTGCCACTTTGATATCACCCCTATCGAGTGACTGTCCATGGTCCAATAGACTCGAATGTTGAGCCAGAGTGGCGCTGGAGTTGAAACGATTCGAATTAGGCAAACTCACCCTTTTTAAGGTATATTTTGTTGAAGGCATCAGCTTCCGTGTTCTAGAGTGACCATGTGGCCTCTCTCGGAGGATCACCCCGGATTTTCAACTACCTATTTGTTTCTTGTGTGGGGGTGGGGGGGGGTGCAAAAGAATATTTGACACATAAAGTGTTTAGTTATGATTTATGTTATTTAATGACGTCCTTTATTAGTAAATTGATTTTTGTCGGTTAAAAAATAATATTTGATAGATTATTTTAATTCGTGAAATCGTAAGCGAAACTGAATTAGATAAAATTAAAATTGTTGGTGCCAAGTACAAACACCATATGAACTTTCAAAGTAAAAATGACTTAATTAGACATAAATGTATCAAGAGTTTTTAATAATAATCCATGTGAAGTAATAATAATATATCAATGTATACTTTTTGTAGGCCCATTGAACAGTTGTAAAAATGGGAATACAACTGGGAGATGATGGAGAAAAACAAATAGTATCTTAGTCAAATGAAACCACCTCTCAAGCTTTGTGAGCCTGATCTATTTATTTATCAAAATTTAGGAAAAATAATGATTGATTATAAATTTTAACTTTCTGAATTTGTTTATAATTCTACATTTTCGTTTGCTTCATTTTTGTTGTCATTAATATTACATGAAATATAAAAGCAAATTAATAAATATATAAAACATTTAAACATTGTACGAAGGAATAAAATACACAAAAAAAAAGAATGAATGTTACTTGAAATTTTCCTAACATACTTTCAAATATCAACAGAAATACCACCAGCACTTTGAGTGTCCCTCTTCTCTCCATCTTGGCTTCTCTGGCTGGTTCTGTCCGATAGCCCTCTCAAGTTTTCTTAATGTATGAACGTTTCCTTTATCATGCTAAATATTCTTGATCTTATTTCATTGATTTGAAATCAATACATGACTTCATTTCACCAATTAGCAAGCAGTACAAATTTGCAATTGATTTTTTAGAACGACAGAATTGCATTCGATTTTCTTTTTAACCCTTTTTTTAATTTGTGTATGACGCTGAGAAATTGAGAACTCAGTACCCTGAACATATTTTAAAAAAAATACATTTGAGATTTAAAAAAAATAATTTACTATTAAAGGGCGTCAATGCAGCAGCTCATGTGGACAAGATGGTGACATTTCATTACCGGTGGATGTTTCCACAACGAATTCAAGGTGGGGCTTGTAATGTTGAACATTGCAGACAGACTGGTGATCCAGCATTTACGATGTGTTATTGATGGTTAACGTCATTCTTTGTTCATCGGACCATGCTCAATGACGTCTGTGAATGAACATTTGATTCATTAAAAAATTCCCCTCCTCCAGCCAAACAGAAATTGATATTTCTATTGTTTTTTTGGTCTTCTCTGCAAATAATGTTTTTAATGTGGTGGATTTATAGAGAAGAAATGTTCAATTACCAGAAGTCAAACTATTTTAATGTTTGGCTCTTGCGTTGTGTGATTCGCTTCAATGACCAACAGACAAGTCGAAATCTCTTAGTTTAACGCAACATTACGTGAACACGAAGCGGAAGCTGTCATTCGATGTGTTTCTTCCTCTGTTAGTGTAAACACTGATATGCACTAAAAGGTACGGGGCTATGAAACAGAGTGTAGGAAACCCTAAACAAAATACACACAAATCAATGCACGTGTTTGAGAGAAATATTACACGGCATACAGTAAAATAAAATGAACAAAAAAATATTTTTTAAAGAATGAGGCCCAGCTGCAGTGAGGAATGTAGAATCTCGCATGAAAAAGCAGAAAATATTTTTTTGTCACAAAATAAGTAGTCACACAGGGGGACTCAGAACTCTAAGTTTCATTGATATTTATTGTGATCGACTGTGGGATTTAATTTGAGATAAAAAATTTGATCAACTAACACAAAAGTTCTGAGTCCCCCCTGTGTGACTACTTATTAGTCTGCAACTAAAAAATTATTTTCTGCTTTTTCATGCGAGATTCTACATTCCTCACTGCAGCTGGGCCTCAGTCTTTTAAAAAAGTTTTTTTGATTATATTATTTTCTACGTTAACGCGTTAACAAAAAAATTGTAAAACTTAATTTCATTCATGAAGTCCCGTTAAATGTTCTTTTAGCCGAGTTCATCTAAAGAAGAAATTTATGAGCAAAATTTGACATTTTCTATAAATATGAACTTAGACATTCTTAACTCCTTTCCATATGTGCGCTGATCCACTTAGCAGAAAATATATTTTTTTCACAACACATGGATTGTCTATATAAGAAATTCTATGATTTTGTTTGTTCTATATGGAATTATTTTCTATACATACTACACATATCATATACACTACACGACCATGCATCACGGGAAGTGTGTCATTTTTTACTTTTGTTTTTTCGCCCGACCGACCGAATGCGAACCCAAGAGATAACGGTGAGTTAATATGCGTGATTGAATTAAACAACCCCTTAAAAACAAAGATTTTGACTATAAATCCCGTATATATGAGAAATAACTAAAAAGTATTTATCATGCTTAAACGCGACAAACATTTACAGACTGAGATTGCCTTAAATACCCTTTGTTGTAAAGCGGAAAACGTTTTGGTCACAGGTGGTTGAACTTAACAAAGCGTGACGCGTAAAATGTCAACAAAAGTTTGCCGCTACATAAAGAGATAAACTAAAAATGCATTGATTTAATTACGGTACATTCGATTGATCTTGAAAATTTAATAGCTTTATCCTCCCCACAAGCCAAACCTACTGTGAAAATTTCAGCTCTCTAGCAAGTCCGAAAACGTTTAAACGAGCGTTTTGAAAAAGTTGATGACAGAACCGGATGCGTTGAATCCGGAATCCTTCACGAGTTAATAGGATAAGGGACTCAACAACAACACACAGAAAGAAGTGTAAATGTTGAAAACATAATTGCGATGTGCACTGGATACGTGACTCGCAAGGCCATATGACAGTCTGACCAACATTGTTAAGATTACTTACAATTATGTAAGCTCTCACATTCATGACTAAGCGGAGTCATCCAAATAACGTATCTTTTACATTCTCGACGGACATCATCATGTAGATTTCGTTCTACACTCACCAAGTATCCCACCAGCTCCTCAGCATCAGCCGATGTCTCTTCTTGTGTCTTATCATCAAATTCTACTTGCGTTCACGTTGAGGAGAGACTGCAACTTCCAAGAAGCCAATTAATTTGGATGAAATTTAGCTGACGGTCCAAGTCATTAGACCTAATGGGCAATGTTAACATTAACTATTCTTGAACTAAATAAAATGCATAAATAAAAAATCGTGAGAAACAGTGGACACGAGAAGTGGTACTCAATTGTTGATACCCATGGTTTTGGCCGGGTGGAGGTTAAGGGTTTGGGTATCAGAAAGGGAGGGACAGAAAACCGTCCGGTAGCTCTGCCAGCGTTAAAACTTTCCTTGCAGGTCTGAGGTGTCCTGCCACACAAGAGATCCGGCGTCATAAACAATTAGGATGTAACGAAAGACCAGCAAGACCAAAGGTTCTCATAATATGTAGGCAAAATGCCGCCTTGCTTACACTTTAATGATTGTAGGCAACTTCACGAAACGACGATCCTAAAAAAATCCTTGATTTGAAAAAAAAGATGTATAATGTGATTTACCTAATACAGCTATGTTAACTAACACTAAAACAATATTTATTTTGTTTTTATATGTTTAAAATATGTTAAAATTGCTTGCTACTTTAAAAGATTAACTTACATTTCAAAGAGTAATAATAGTAATTATCTATTTTATAAAGAAAACCACCTGTATCATTAACTAGTTCAAACAATGGTTTAACTAACTTTTTTACTAGCATCTAGTGCATATTACTAAATTTTAACCTCTGAACGAATTCATTTCGTTCCGAACACATGAGTTATCACTTTTCTTTTACGTCTGGCAGCATACTAATCAGCGGCCGACAGAACATTTGAACATGAATAGACGTCGCGCCTCGTTCAAGCGAGCAAAGTTTCCTTTGTCAATTGTCTCCTACTAAGACAGAGACTGATACGAGCGGTTCCTCCGAATGCTTCATTAAATTAACAGAGATCAAACATTGTATTAAAAATTGATCCAGCCAATGATGTAGCAATATGTGCATTCAAAACAAATAACGCCACCAAAGCCACATCGAGTTACAGCCACACAGAAGCATCACTGGAATGGGGGTCAAAGGGGATTTGGACCACTCCGTGTGCCACCATCCACAACGGTGACACCACAAATTTAAAATTCTGTACATTTCCCTTTTCACTACAGCTAGACGCAATGGCGTATGGGATATGTCGTGAGAGAGTGACGTCATGGGCCTTCCCCACTGGATCACATGACCTATTAATACCTCTGCAGCCACAACCAACCCAAGTCTGTCGGTGGATCTGTAATCTTCACACGCGCTGAACTTCTTGAATAACATAAATAATAAAGAAAAAAAGGGAACAAAACTAAGTTTCTAAAAAAGAAATCCCTTATATACGAGACATAACTAAAAGAATATTCATTATAGTACGCATAGCACAATCCAAAAATCGAATTTTTTTAGTTATTTCTCAAATATGTAAAGGACTAGAAATATACCCGCGCTTTGAGCGGGAGTTAACTGCCTAAAAAGTTTCATTATGTAGTTAAAAATATGCAAATATTTTTTGTTAAGTATTTTTTGTGTATGTTATAACTATAGCTTGTGCTGAGTTTACTGTACAGAATGCAAATTTCAGTTGGTCAGAAATATACATATAAAAATGTTAACCTCTAAGCCTGCAAAATTTTAAGTTATATAAAGAGCTCTATGAAACAAAACAAATAATTCAATGGGGAATTAATTTAATTTAAAATCCTATATACTAAAACTGCTCCTTTCTTTAGATCAACGTAGCAAGGCATTGCATTCGGAATAAAACACATGTAATATTTACTACGCTTATAGCACTTAAAGGAAGAAAATCAAATGAATCTATAAAAAAAAATTAAAATACATACAGAAAATTTTATAAATATTTTGTTCCATTTTGTCCCTTCACTTAAACGGTCCTATTTACCAATGGATTCCATTATCGAATGGGATGCAATTTTTTTTTAATTCGGTTTTGCGATAATAACTAAAAGAATGTTCATTTTAATACGCAGCGCAAGGCAATCCAAAAATCCAAAATGTTAGTTAAGTTTCGTAAAACGTGTTTTCTAAATGCTCACCGATCGGGAATATATTTTTAAAAAGTATCGTCCATAATTTAATACGCGACACCCCAAGAAAGAGGAAAGTATTAAAAACTTTGTTCAATAGCATACGCGCCGTGACCCTCGAGCACAAAAGTTAATCTGCTACATAGAGATAAAAGGGATAATGTAAAAATTCATTCATTTAATTAGAGTACATTCGATCGATCTGAAATTTTGATAGATCATTTTTATCGTCGGCACGAGTCTGCCTGCAAAAATTCAGATTTTTAGCATACGGGAAGTGGGCTACAAATCGATCCAAAGTTTTTTCAGCAATCAATCAAGCAAACAATGAATCAGGCGACGCGAGTTAATATAAGGGATTACTGTCGTGCAATGCCTAATATAATGAAATACTTTTAGTTATGTCTCGTATATAAAGAATTTATAGTCAACACGTTTGTTTTTTTACGGGTTTTTTAACGTGTTTTTTTTCTCCATAATTGTAGAAATTATCGTTTTAATGTTTTGTAAGTAATTTATTTTAGTTGATTTTGTTTTATTTTGTGTGTATTTTTATAAGTGTTTTGTGTAGCTATAAAAACATTGCTTTGATAGATATCTTGTCAAATGAATGTCAATCATTTACCTGCCGATATGCGCTTTTTTCTTTATCGTGTTTTTTTAAAACAAAATAACTTTGTAGGTGATTTAGTTTTGTCCAAAATAAATTCTATTCTCACATGTTCACTAATCTTATATTCGAACGATCTATATATATATATTATATATATATATATATATATATTTATATATATATAATATATATATATATATATATATATATATATATATATATATCCATTTCCTTTGTTAGTGAAATTGACAAGTTTTTTTTATATTCGCCTCAAAGGCTTAAATGATGTTTATAAAATCATTGAAATTTAATCTTAAAAAAACAACTACACAGTTCTTAAATGATGAAACTGACAATAATATTTATTTACTACTTAATTTAAGGGCTTGATGCAACATAACCAAAAACAGTAATTAATAAACACCATTTATTTGTGCATTTGCTTACTGTGAAAAATTATCAACATTAGCATCCCTCGCAACTATTTTTTCTACTGACACGCATTGTTATAATAAGGACACCAATAGCCTCTACGAGCAATTCACATTGAATAATAATTACATACAAATCTAATTACCTAAAAAAATTTCTAATGTTTCTTTAACATTTTCACAAACATGAAATATATATTTAATTTTTTTATTCTTGCAGGCTGCATCTACCCCGAATGGGCGTTAATTAAATGACAACTGTGACCTTATGCCATATCTAGCACCATCGTACACACAACTGTTATCTGTAGAGACATTTAAACAAATACTACCTTGTGTCAGTTATGATGAAATTAATTATATTTGTTTTAAAAGAAAATTAGTGTATCCTGCAATACATTAAGTCATATAAACCAATATTAGCATAATCATAAAACTTACCTCCTAAAACAGAAAATTAACCAAATAAAATCTGTTTACTTTTACATTTCAAGGGAGCATTGTGCTAACTTTCATCATTTCAACGTTGTCTTCTCTTGAAACTTTCGGTTTCTGTTTTCGTTTCAAGGTTTTGGGTTTTCTGTAAGACTTACAGACCAGGCTCATGACGTCTGCTGAAATAATAGCGCCAAAGACCAACACCATCACAGCGATGCCCAGTGCGGCAAGTCCGTGGCTTGAGGGCCTGGAGTCCGGCTGTGACACTTTGGTCCTCATGTAGGAACCCGTGTCCATGATTGGGAACTTTCAGTTCTTTCTTGAGCAACTGTGCCTGCTTCTTGGCCATAATGAGGTCATGTGGTGCTGCTGCAGTGGGACAGGTGCACAAACAGCGAAGAGATGTGGCAAAACAGCTGAAGGGATTCGATGCAGGTGGCAACAGCCTCTCTTGTGGGGTCTGCATGAAATACGTTTTAAGACGATAACCGTGCATTGTTTAACCAGAAATAATTTTAAGACGAATTATAAATATTTTTTAAAAAATAGTTGGAAGAATACAACTAATAGAAAATTAACCAAGAAGCCTATATATTTTAACCATTATGAAAGTGTAAATCAAGTGGCGTTATATCACACATATTTATCTTTATGAAGGAAAAATAACCCAATTTAGCTTTGAATTGGGATGAAGAAAATTGTAACGTATCCAAAGCCTTCAAAACATGTTTTATATTTAAGCTGAATATCTGTTGTATAAAGAATAAAATGAAATCAAAATTATGAAACAAATTAAATAAGGGTTTAATTAAAATATAATAAAGTGTATTATTTTTTCAGGATTTTGAGCTGTCTATAAATTTAACTTAATAGATGTCATAACTTACTAGTTGTCATAACTTACTAGTTGTCATAACTTACTAGATGTCATAACTTACTAGATGCCATAACTTACTAGATGTCATAACTTACTAGATTTCATAACTTACTAGATGTTATAACTTACTAGTTGTCATAACTTACTAGTTGTCATAACTTACTAGTTGTCATAACTTACTAATTGTCATAACATACTAGTTGTCATAACTTACTAGTTGTCATAACTTACTAGTTGTCATAACTTACTAGTTGTCATAACTGCCTAAATCCCAAGCTTGTATTCTGGAGTTAAAAATTACGCTTAAATTTCTTAAAAATTAAAGAAGCAAATATCCCTTGACTATTGTTAAGAAACAGGAATAGTTGGATAGCAACTCGTCTAATCACAAAATAAACCTAATATTAGGCTTTAACAAATGATGTAGAATAGTGCTTCTCAACTTTTTAGTATGGCGGACCGGGAGGAATTTTTTTACTGCACCAGGGACCGGTGAACTAATTTCCCTGTAGTGACGTGGTTAGCGAAATGTAATTTATTTTA
>CALYLW010000049.1:436174-483674 GCA_944989445.1 Ampullaceana balthica | reverse complement strand
TCTCTTCTGCATGTCACACACACGAATGCAGTGGGGCAGTGTTGCCTGCCCTTCCCCCTCGCTCTTTTTTGAACAGCTTCTGCCCTAGTTTGCCCCTCTGCTCTTAGCGATGCTTCTTTCACTATAGCCTGAAACGTGTACCTATCCTCTATTGTCTATGACTCATCAATTCAAGTTCTCAATATTTACCTGATGTAACAACAATGACAAACTCCGTGATGTCGTCATCCTCATGTCTTGATAGTGTTATTTTGTAGTTGTAAAGGAGGGCACCTGCATACAATTATGTAAGTATGTTAAATACTTAATGATTTGAATATATTACAACAATTTGGAACTCAACTCTTAAGAAATAGTCTCTAGCTCCCAAAATCATAGCAAGTCTTACAAATGTGACACGAGTTTTGTACTAAATAACAAAAATGGTAGTCAATGTCTCTACACACATACAGATATATATTTATGCGCTCTTTTTTGTTATGAATAGAATAGTTATAAACACAAAATGATTATTGACATTTTTTCCCCATGACCTCGTGGACGCAGGGAATTCTTATGTTTCCATTATAATTTTCTCGATGCTTGGTAGACTTTGCGGCACCTATATCCTCTCCAAGTCAGCATCGGACTTTTTACCATTATTCATTTATATTTTTTACTAGTCTTATATTAACTTGCTTTGTAAGTTTAATCGGACATCCCCTCCCACTATTTGTTTATAATTATTTCACGTGTCCAGTTCACGCGTTGGCGCCGATGATCACACACCCTACCGTCCCTGCGCCCGGTTTTAAAACCAGGGGAGATAATTCTGTTGCAGTCTGTAAATGTCGCGTTTAAACGTAATCACTACTTTTAGTTATGTCTCATATATAAGGGATTTATAGTCAAAAACTTTGTTTTTACATCTATTTATTTGGATTTGCGTCTGCTAGAGTTAAACTTCAGCAGTCCGCCTCAGTGAACGGAATAACACAATGTTGAAATATTTTCGATTTACAGTGAGTGTCGGATAATTGGGATAGGTCGGATAATTGGGATCAGTTCGATCAAAATATTCGAATCGTTTAGAACGGAACTAATCCCAGGACATTCTTGGTTTATATCTACTTCTAAATTGATCAAAGGTAAACTGGCTTTGCACTTATTGTAAAATGTGTAGACTAAAAAGTTGAAAATAAAAATATATAAAAAACACTTTTTAAAAACTAGTCTTATATTAGAAATGCACTAAAAAGTAGAAAATTAATTTAAAATGTGAAATTTATTCAGAAGAGACCTTTAGTTCCAAATTTATGAAAATGTAAAAGTTTAAAATGAGACAGGAAAGTTAAATCTTAGGTGAAATCGATTATCTCGTTGTTCGCCATGACTATAAGACTAGGGTGCTTGCTAGCATAGATATTGATATACTAAGTTTAAACTGAGCACCTTAGCCTTATAGTCATGGTGAACAACGAGATAATCGATTTCACCTACGATTTAACGTTCCTGTCTCATTTTAAACTTTTACATTTTCATAAATTTGGAATTTAAGGTCTTATCTGACTGTAAATTTCACAGTTTAAATTTATTTTCTACTTTTTAGTGCATTTCTAATATAAGACTAGTTTTTAAAAAGTATTTTTTACATATTTTTATTATGCTGCTTTAGGCGGGCAAGATACACGACGTCAGCTTGTGAGGCGGGTCTACTATTGGCTTTGCTTTCCAGCCGGCGCTTATTGACAATGACTTTTATCAATGCCTTTTAACAATGTATAACTTGATAGTGTAAGAATTATATTTCAGTGGAAACTCTGAGAAAATATTTTTAAAATCAATTTTTAACCGATTAACTTCCAGTGTTATGAGACCCATTACAAGGATGGAATTTACTGCGAACGTTGATGACATCTGATCGTGATGTTTATTTCTCTTAAAATTTAACGCATGTCTTGGAAACACGGGAATGGAGATTAGGATGCTAATTAGATGGGAGAAGTAGTTTAGCCCTTTATTGTATTGTAGGATGTGAATCATGTTAGATATTGAGAGAAATGAATGTTTGTTTGCTTGTGAAAACACATAATTAAGACAGTGACCAGTTTCTTTAATATAGTAAATACACGTGAATCGGGTTTCGCTGCTTATTTGTCAGCCCTAAAGAAATATTAGTGGATGAATGCCCTAAAATTTGTTAAATACAAGAAAGACATTGAATATATTTTAAATTATTAAAAGACCTACATTCTTTTATGTATATAATGTATTTCGAATCTGCTGAGTTTGTAAATTACTAAAGGATCTGGATTGAATAGACGACTTAGATCGTGTTGATATTGTTTATAATCTGCTCTGTCGGAGCCAGCCGCGTATACAATCATTTGTTGACTTTTAACGTATAAATGGGATTGGGACACGATCACTAGAATCCGATACCTCGTCACATTCTGCACATGAATTTAAAGTTATTCTTTTTATTAGACACTTAGAATGTTTACAGTATGGTGATTTAAAATCTAGGAATTTATAAAAATCATTTTATAAGAACAAAACATGATATTGAATATAGTTCTTTTTTGCTTTTTTTAGTTCATAATTGATATGAACTAGTTAAAATCCTTGCTAGGATTTTAATGTTCAGCATAGCATTAGCGTATAGCTTTTTGTAATGTGCAATATTTGTCATAACTTTTAACATTTCCAAAAACAATAAACAACGTTTTTGTAATAGTTACTTTTATAACAGAATGGCCAGGCGGCATCTTCTCCCAAGTCATACAGTCGAATGGTTCTATTGACATCTCTGTTGACTCCCCAGCCAATGTGAAGTTCAGATAAAATATTCGGCTCTACAATGTTCCAGTCATCTATGTTGACGGTTTCGTTGTCTGATAGCCATTTGACGTCGTCCTTATTCAAAGAGGGCATCGATTTTTCAGCGCCAAGAAATACGTAGTGTGGTTGGTAGACTGCCAATGATACAAAATTAATTTGTTAAAATATTTCTTTTTTTCTTTAATGGTTTAAAATAGATCTAATACAAATATTTGAAGTTTACCGAAAATCCATCCTTCCATCAATGATGTTACCAATCTATCCATCGTTTCATTCAACCATCCATCCACCAGTCCTAACATCCATCCATCAATCCATCCGTACATTCAACCATTAATACATCCATCCATTCATCCAACCATCCATTATTTCATCTATCTATCCATCTTTAAATTTAATTACACGAACTAACGAAAAAACATGTTAAAAGGTGGCATTTATTCGGACTCAAATGTACAATCTTTAGCAATAGCCCGTCAATGCCCCCTGTTTATTACCGGAAATTTCATGTAGATTATCCTAAATAAAAATATCATTAAAATTTGGCCAAGTAACTAAACCGACATTCCTTCATAAAAGAATGAGCTTTGGAAGATACGCAGCCTTAATTAATTTTACGTCCTAGCCATGTCAATTATTAAACGTACACTAATCTCTTCAGAGTTTGAAAAAAATAAATTTTTTGTCACAATTATAATTTTTATGATTTTAAAAAAAAAGAAAAATTGAAGATGCAGCTCAAACATGATCTCAAAGAATACAGTGACCGATTCACAGTAGCTTTGGAAATGAAAGAACTTAATTATTTAAGAATTAGGAACGTAAAGAGGGTATTTTTTAAAAACAACCTTCAGCATGTTTTTTTCCTGAAGATGACTTTGCAGTCTCTGTTAACTGATTTACCTACGTCACTTCTAGAAAGTGTATAATTTTTATAACATATTTGAATGTGCATTAATAACAAATATTCGCGCCGTAATATAACCAATAAATTTCACGTCAAGGGAGTTAATCAATATAAGGAAGTTAAATTTAAATCAGTCTGTATTAAAACCCATGTCTACAACCGTTAAACACCAGCTAATGTAAGATCCGTCATTAGTGGTGGTGTGCCAGGGCCGCATCGTTACATCATCACAAGGGGTGAAACCAAAATATATAAAATAATGTTCTGTTAATGGGTATTTGCACTCCTATGTAGTCTAGTCGTGGGGGAGGGGGTCGACACAATGACCTACTGCACTAGACGCCTCTGAGTAGTTTAAACGTCCTCTAAATCTTCGGACTTACTTGGAAAATACCATACACCTGTGTTGGATCTCGCGTGAATGATCATGTCGGTAAATGCTGTTATATTTTCAGATAACGGCATTACAATTTTATTTTGCATTGTCTCAGAAGTGTTTGAGATCTCAACAAGAATGGGCTGTAAAAAAAAATTCCGCTAGGTTATCATGATTTTATTGTGTATAGCATTTTAAAAGAAAAATATAGGTATTACTAGTAAAGATGATAGGCGTTACCTGAACAATTAACATAAGATTTTTCGTTCTTCTAGTACTTTTCCGTGTCAAGATATTTATATTTATATGCAGTAACGAAACACAGAACAGAAAAAAAGGAAACACAAAAAATAAATAAATAATAATTTTAGTCATCTAATTTATTTTTAAAATTCCATATACATCAATATATATAATTTCCATTGTCTGTATGTATGTATGGAATAATGCTGTTAGGTGGCGCTGCGATCGATTTTGTATAAAAATATTATATTAATTCAATGCTGTATGCTTATATTTTAATTTTTGAAAAGGGAACGATGTAAAAAAAAGGATTTGAGGATTTATAATTATTATGCAATACTTTGTGTACATTTCAGCAAGTTTAATATTTCGTATTTATCAAACACGGATAAGTTACTTATGTTAATTAAGCTTATTGATTCCTTTTGTCTGTATAACACGTTGAACGTCGGTGAATAAACTGGAGGCGGGTAACAAAACCTCAGTGTGCATGTCTTCACGTTTACTCGCTATTTTTTATTTACTTTTGTGCTGCTTTTTGTGTCAGTACTCTCATCCCCCAACCGTTTGTTTTGCACTGTCTATGATGAACAAGTCTGTGTCGTATGCTGCGCCGCGGGTCTCTCCAGAGTTTCCTTCTTTTCACTCACTCACAGATGTTTGCCCAAACCCACTTCATTTTGACAACTGTGTCTTTCAGGAAGTCTTCACCCGTCACTAAATCACTAGCGGCGTATGGCCGAGTAGGTTGAAGCATGAAACTTTGAGAAGTTTTTGAGTACACTCTACCGACGATAATTGGAGTGGGAAAAAATGTTTAAACTTCCCACTCATGGGGGCCGAGGGCCAAAATGTATATTTTCCCTTTATATTAGATATGTAAAAACGTGTTAATCACTAATTCTCCAACTTGCCCGTGTACGTAGAGTGAATATACTTTAGAAAGTTGTTGAGTATCCTCCCACAATGGTAAAAGGCGAAACACAAATTTAAAGTATCACTCACTGGGGTCCAGGGCCCAAATGTAGTTTTTTTTATTATATGACATATATAAAAACTGGCTCATCACTAATTCTCCAACTTCCCGTGTAAGTAGAAGAGTGAAACTTTGAGAAGTTACTGAGTACCCTCCCAGCGATTTTAACAGGTGAAAAAATTATTGAAATTATCCCTAACTTGGGACCGGGGGAAAAAATGTAGTTTTTTCTTTCACATGAGCTATATACACTTTGACTCATCACTATTTCTCAATTTAGACTAATACAGACACATAACTCCATCATCACCTAGATTGAAATCTTCATGCCTTTTAGGATATTAACATCTTCCTTCGTTTTTGACCCAAGGGCCTATACTGTCAATTTATTCCCTATTTAATTTTACACAACCTCCACAAATATTGAGAAACAACTATTTTCTTCAAGCTCTACATTGAAATAAATTGGTGTTTTGAAATTAACATCTTGCCCCGATTAGGCCCGGAGGCATAATGTAACTTTTTTTTTAAAATATAAAATCTGTATTAGTTTTATTTTAGTCATTCATCGCCATAAATTTTATAAAGTGTTTGAGTAAACTCCCGCAAAGATTTCTGGGTACATTAGATGTTTCTTTCATTAAACGTTGTATATAAGATTTAGATGAGTCATATTTAGAAAAAAAAATTTAATTAAAAATCTCATGTCCAAAAGTTAATCAGGTTTCATTCTGAAATCCTATGCGCAACGTCCTTAATGATCGGCAACGTTCGCCATGTTAAACTTTCTTTTTATGGCCCCATCTTCATGAAAAAGTAGGCGACTTCCTGCTATAACTGAAACAGATTAAGGTACTTATGTTGTTGGTATGACGCCAATGTCAGATTCCATTTGAACTTTTCGAATAGTGTTTGTCAGTTTGATAAATTGTCTTCCAGCAGTTATTTACGCGGATTTTAACGCTAACTGAAATCATATTTTCCGCTAAAGCGCGCCGGTAATTTGCTAGTATATTATAATATATATAATATTAATTGGTACCTTGGTATACGTTTGCTTTGGTATTGTCAAACTTGGTTTACGTCCGATTTGAACACGACACATTTTGCTTTGTATACGACCTTTGTTTGGAATACCACCTGTGTGCTACGCAATTTATGCCGATACTGCCCCCCCCCCACGCCTCGTCACAAGTCATCACAAAACGTTAGAATCCTCTCCATCATGACGTCACAAAGCTGCCCCCCTCCCGCCAAAAAAGCCGTGTTTTCAATTTGAAAATAAGCGTGTTTCAAATAACTTTCACGTTATTTAAGTTTGTATTTAATATGAGGCTGTATTCTAATATAACACGCGTGAAGCGGTTTAAAATGTTTTAAAATAAATTGTAAGCAATCAAATATTTAAGTAGACCTTTTTTTTTACTAAAAGTTTCTCGTGTTTATTGTGACGTCTAATTTCTTCAACTTCCTCCCCCTCTCTCCAGTTCGTCACAAATGTGTGATCCCCCTCCATCACCCCCCACGCCCAACCGCATGAGTAACTTGTAGAAATGACAGCACACCTCACGATAATCAAGTGTGTTAGTACAGTTGTTGCAACCATACAGTGAACCACTCGCACAATAAAAAAATTATCACTTGATTTTGTGTTTTCATCGTAAATTTTGAGTAAATTCACCTGACACGAATACTAAGAAAGTTAATGAGAGGAGACAAGCAACTAAAACACACACACACACCACACAAAGGTTATGATCATCATGGAGATTAAAACAGAGATTGTATTGAAGGATGAAATTAGCGTACGTATCTGGGACTTAGCTGCATCATAGCAAATGTGGAGATTGACGATTTCTATGATAGTGAAAAACAAAGGCTTTATTAAATGGGCAAATGTTGCGAAGGGGGTGAAATCTATTACAAAACAAAGATCAGGGACATTAGAACATGTTGAAACATTACTTTCGATCTGGATATAAGATAAAAAAATTGCCAAAGTTCGTTTTATTTATGTATTTTAGTATCAAGCAGTGCTTACATTATTTTATACAACCGCGTCAATAAATGTATCATATAAAAAAGAAAAACAATATTATTTTTTCATGGGAACGGACGAATACTTTATTATGGAAGAAATACATTTTGTATATATCCTGTTGGTATACGTCCAAGAGTCTGGAAACGATTAAGGACGTTTACCGAATACCACTGCATATGAATTACATATATAATTTTAGGAGATTTCAATTAATATTAAATTTAAAAAGTATGTTTATGTATTTGAGTATTGAAGTTTGTGTGATCTTCAGCGGCATACTTTTAAATACCTTTTTTAAAGCGTAAAAATTGGAGTTTTTAATGTAACAATACATTTTTAAAGTAATTTTACCTCACTCCAGTTCCATGGATTCTTTATATTATTGCCATAAGACGAACAGATTCCAAAATAACATTTTTTTACCTCACTGCTTGGAGCGCTGAAATAGTAATTTGAATTTATAATTTTAATCAATTAAGATTTTTGATACACATTAAATTATTTTAAAATCAGCCATATTAAATCAATATGTAAATTTTTTACTTTTATTCAAGAAGCATTTTAATTTTCAATTCTTTACAATTCCCTTTGAACTCTATTTTTGCTGTCGGTTTATTTGTCAATATTAAAAAAATCAGGAGAGTGATTTTATTAATTTAACAGAAATCTCTAGATTCGTGGATGGAGTATTTGCAACAGTTCACAAATTTAAAAAAAAATTGATTTAGAGCGTATGGTTGAAAGGTTATTTTAGAGTTTTTTGTTTTTTTAGTGGGTTTTTTTACATTACTACTGAATGATTTAGATCATATGGCTGAACGTTAATTTAGGAATTTAGATTTTTTTACCGTAACCTTGGACTAGACTAAAACGTGTTGTGAGACATGAAAGGCGATGCGTATCTTTAGATCGACTGAAATGTTGAGCAGGAGATGTTAGAAATCGTTGATTTTGATTGATCGGTATTGACAGTGTTACCAATAACAGCCATTATGCACACTCTTTTTATGACACTACGTTTCCGTCGCTGAGAAAAACGGAGAACACGTGGTCCAAGTTATCCCAATGTTGAGAAACAAAGCTTACATCCATGTTGCGAAGCTGGTGAGCGACAGTTTCGTCTATGATCTTTTTCACAAAAATATGTGACCAATAGAAACCGTAACTGGTGCAGGAGTTGGTATAACGGTGACCGAAGAGTTTTTCTGTTTTATGCAATGGAAACGGTTGTCATGTTCACATTCAAAGGGGAAAAGATCGGGCACTAACAAAATAAATTTAAAAAAAAATTAAAACATAATATTTCCCAGGACCTTCCGCGTTTTAGGCGGATGTAATAACCGCTACTTTGCGAAATACTCTGTTATTCTGTGTATGAACAACGAAAGTAACCGCAAGAAGCATTGATGGTCTCGAGACATGTCCCTCCCCCCCACCTTTTACACCACCTTCGTTTGCCAATCATAAACTGTTATTAAAATACAAAATACACAAACAAATTGTGCAATGAAGACAATAAATTTGAGCTTTATTTTTAGACTGATACGACAGTAAACGTTTCGGCTAATGCCTTCATCAGTACAACATAAAATACATTCTTACAATACTTACAATATGTTTTAAGAATATTATTATTACTTATGTAAGTATTGTAAGAATGTATTTTATGTTGTACTGATGAAGGCATTAGCCGAAACGTTTACTGTCGTCTCAGTCTAAAAATAAAGCTCAAATTTATTGTTTTCATTGCACAATTTGTTTGTGTATTTTGTATTTTATTTAACAGCTTTATTGCAGTCCCATTCTATATGATGTAATAAACTGTTATTGGGTAACCCCTGTGAGGGTCATTCTTCATGCTTGTTCTTGTTCTGGTGAATTATAAATATAGATTATTCATATTAAGAAACGATTTCTTAATGATTTTTTTTTCTTTTTAAAATTTATTTTTCTATTAGTGAAAGGATCGTTAAATCTAAAATTACAACAATCGAGAAAAAAAGAAGAAAAAATAACAACATTAAAAGGTAATCGGAAAGAATAATAAAAAAATAAAAAAAAATTCTTCTTAGTATTATCTCATAACATATTTCGAGAGTACGTCTTGTTTACATGTACTTTTTAAATCCTTTATATTAACTCGTGGTGTCTGCGGCGGACCTTGCTTGCTTGCTTGCTTGCTTGTCGCCAAAACTTTTGATCGATTTTTAACCCACTTGCTCGCAAGATAGCGAGCTGAAATTTTGCAGGCAGTTTCGTACCGATGATAAAAACAATGTATCAAAATTTCAGATCGATCGCATGTACCGTAATTAAATTATTGATTTTTTAGATTATTTTTTTATTCCTATGTATCATGCTATTTTTTGAGATAGAGCGTCGCGGTGCGTATTATATTGAACAACCTTTCTGTCGCGCAATAAGGTGCGTATTTTATTGACAACACTTTTTATAAACATATTCCTGATCGGTGCGTATTATTATTATATTAAACATGTTTTACGACACAACTTCAATTTTGTATTTCTGGATGGTCTGGCGCTGCGTATTATAATGAACATTCTTTTAGTTACTTCTCGTACATAAAGGATTTATAGTCAAAAACTTGGTTTTTTTACGGGTTTTTCTTATTAAAAGTTATTACTTACGGCCAAAAGTCAAATTTGACGTATTTTGTATTGTCCCGAAAATCTGCATTACTAGATGATAAGGTCGAAGAATTGAAGAGATACACCGTAGCTTGGCCACATGACACCAGGTAGAATGTAATCATATTATTCTGCACGAGAGTTATGGTATCGCTTTTGACGGACTTCATCTCCCTGGGGTTTGTTGTTATAGATTTTTCTACAGTGTAATAAAAACATTAATTTGAAAGCAGTAGAAAATTTAAATCTCTTAAAGCTAGAAGCATCAACACGGAGATGAAAAGAATAGAACAAAACGATTCCAATCTGAATGAGGTTCTGGGGATCTCCCCAGCAGGGTTATGAAATTCTTCGTGCAACTTCTGGTAAATGGGAATTGAAGTAAGCAAATAACAAAAAGATTAAATACGAATAATTTTTTAATAAGATGGGATGTGATATTCTTTAGCCCAAATGTGTAACGTTCTGATATCTATTATTGGTACAACCTCAAGAGACAGTTTTTAACTTAACAACATAATCAGAAATGACACAAATTTAATATCGATATATACACGTACATGGTACGCACTTCTTCTTTAACATTTAAGAGGTAACTTACTAGCTAGCTTTGACTGCATAACCGTCAATACATCACATACCCTAACACCGTGTCATAATAAAAGATTGTTCATCGTGATACGCAACGTGCTCCCAACTAGAATAAGCATTACTATGAGCAAAATCTCATTACCCCTTAGATTATCCTTCACAATAAATTTTGGAGGTTATGAAACATACAATTTTGTGTATGAATTATACTGGTTCGGATATGAACTACATATATGTATATATATATATATATATATATATATATATATATATATGTGTGTGTGTGTGTGTGTGTTTGCGTTTTGAACGACATTATTTATTTAGTTAAATAATTATCCCACATGTGGAATGGTGTAGGCAGCTATAAGCATAAGGCTCTAAATAGGTCTTCCATGGGAAACTATCCCGCAATTTTTCCTACCCCCAAGGAACTAGTAGCTAGGGGACACACCCGGTTGAATATCTGGTTGGGTAAATAGTGGCCATCATCGGGACCTATTTTGGTAGAAGAAAGATGACCTGTATTACTTGGACTTATTTAACGGCTAAAGATGATTAGCAGTTAGATCAATGTAAGGGATAATAGAAGACAGTAGTTGAAAATATGTTTGATAGACTGATGGCAAGTAGCTGGACCGATGTTATTGCAAATAGATGATAAATGTAGATAATTATGTGTATCAATAGATGACCTGTGTGTGGAACTTTTTTGGGAGCATAGATGACCAGTTGGAGGAATTATATGTAGTCAGGAGGTGACTATAAGTTGAATCTTTGATGGGGCCCATAAATAACCATTTGTTTTTACTTATGGATGATCAGTAGATGGACGTTTGCTTTGGAATTAGATGACCAGTACTTATTCTTAAAGTGTGGCAATCTGTGTACAATATTATCTATTAAAATAGAAAGCCAAGGACATATGATAAATGTAATTTTTTTTTCTCTTCACATTCTTTTATAATGTACCACTGTACTTTTCTAAGAATTACAAATTGTTAATATAATTACACTGTACGTTGTCATAGAAATATCCTCATTTTCATATACCTGATAGTTCTTGAAGTCTCTTCTTGAAATAATCATAGGGTTCCTGTTGTCTGAACTCAACAAGTGTTGCCCCCGTTTTTGCACAAATGTTCTTGTAAAGAAATAAAATAGCCTTAATAAATAAACTTAACTACATATCTCTTTACAACCAATCGTGAAAAAAAGTTATATTGATTTATGTTTTGTTATTTATTTACGCCTCTTCAATTGTTATGCCTATTCGACGAATAATGCAAATGATTAAATGATAATTTTAATTACTTGGAAGAAAACAGACGTTTACGAAACACGTTATATTTAATAGACTCACGTTCGCTTCCTTCCAGCTCACGAATTTCCGATAGAATTCGTAGCACATCCCATCAAATATTTCTCCCTCAGGCATTCCAAGTCTAGCACAAGGTTTTCCCACATCTAAACAGAAGGAAAGACATAATATTATATAAAACGAACATTTGAATAGACTTTTATCCTAAAGCAGGGATGGCGAACCGATGCCACGCGTGCCACAGACGACACGCATAGCCTCATCAGCCGGCACTTTCTTTCTAGGGAGGCACTTCCATCAAACCACTTTGCTGGCACTTTGTGTTGGCACTTTGCTATATATAAGTAGGTTTTAATTGAATTTTGGGCACGCGGCCCAAAAAAAGGTTTACAATCACTGTCTTAATTTGGATTTGCTTTGAAATATCAATTGTTTCAAATCTTGTATGCGGAAAGTCTTTGAAAGACGTAATTTTAAAGATATTTTGTTTCAATTTACAATAACAATAAACGTTATGAAAAATTCTCAAAGAGGGAGCTAATTGAAAACTTTTTTTAGGATTAAATCTAGTTGTTAAGGAAATTAAAAAAAAATAATATAAATTTAATACAAATACGTAAAACGTAAAACGCAGATAATAATCAATAAATTTGAGTTTAAGCCTAATGTTTAATACAATGAACAAAAAAACACCTTTATTAAAAAAGATGAGGCTCAGCTGCAGTGATGAATATAGAATCTCACATGAAAAAGCAGAAAATAATTTTTTAGTCACAAACTAGGTAGTCACAAAGGGGGACTCAGAATTCTAAGAGTTGTCTTTTTTTTATTGTGATCGATTGTGGCATTTAATGTGAGACATAAAATTTGATCAACTAACACACAAGTTCTGAGTCCCCCTGTGTGACTACTTAGTTTGTGACTAAAACAATATTTTCTCGACCACCGCGTCCCATTTGTACTCCTATGTATTTTGCCTTTTTTGTTTGTGTTATTAGTTTCGGTGAATGAAATACTTGACAAGCATTTGTTTATAATTTTTAATTACTCTTTACAGTTAACACTTTTTGCAATGGAAAAACAAAGTCACATTAATTTTAGATTTTATTTATTGATCTAGGCCTTTTTAAATCCCTTATATTAACTTCACGGGCGTATTTCTCTCTCACTCTCTCTCTCTGTCTGTCTGTCGTCATCTCATGGACGGGCGGGCGGAAAAACAAAAGTCGAAAATGACCCACTTCCCGTGATCCGATCGAGCTGAAATTTGGCACACGGGCCCGTCTGACCTAACAAGGCATCGTATCAAAATTTCAGATCGATCGAACGTACCGTAATTAAATTAATGCGTTTTTAGTTTATCCTTATATGAGGTATGTAATTCAAATTCACGGTTTGTTATTGTTTTTTTCCACGTGAGTTTGAGTTGACGCTTAGACGTCGACCGTCGTACCGACACCCCCTCATGACCCATCCCCCGTTAAAAGACAGGGGACATCACTCGGTGTCAGTCCGTAAATATATGTGGCGTTGAAACATAATCAATACTTTTAATTATGACTCAAATATAAGGGATTTATAGTAGAAAACTTTGTTTTTACGGGTTTGTTTTATTAAATCCCTTATATTAACTTCACCGCCGTCTCGTCATCTCTCTCTGTCTGTCTTGGGCGAGTGGGCGAACTGAAAAACAAAAGTAACAAAATGACCCACTTCCCGTGCGCCGATCGAGCTGAAATTTGGCACACGGACCCGTCTGACCTAACAATGCATCGTATCAAAATTTCAGATCGATCGATCGTACTGTAATTAAATTAATGCATTTTTAGTTTATCCTTATATGAGGTATGTAATTCAAATTCACTGTTTGTTATTGTTTTTTTCCCACGTGAATGTTTGAGTTGACGCGGCCCATCGAAGTACCGCGTGCTTTTGTTTACATTTTACGTGTCATGCTGAGCTCAGTCCCCCCACCCCCCTAGGGTTATGAAGCAAAGTTGAGTTAAGAGTTTGAAAATACTGTTAGTTATGTCTCATATATAAGGGATTTATAGTCAAAAACTTTGTTTTTACGGGTTTGTTTTATTGTAAGATTTTGCTATCTTGTTCTCATTAAAGTCTTCTGTAAATTTTACAATCATCAGCTAATAACCTAACTTTTGTTCATTTTGAGATGCTGTTGGGTAAATCATTTATATAAATTTAAAAAGAGTACCTGACCTTGTGGAACTCCTGAGTTAACTTTTATTGGTGATGAATAAGTTCCATTATTTATTTTTTTACAGTATGCTAAGTACCCACAAGAAAGTCTTGAATCCAATGCTGTTGTGGGACGTGAGATTCAAAAATAATAATTTTTGAGTAAAATAAATTGGTTCACATTTTCAAATTCTTCTGAGAAGTCTGTTAATATCTTATCTATATTATTTTTATTTTCTAAGCCTTTTGAAAGATCGTCAATCAGACCAATTAATTGTGTTTCACATAATCTGTTTTTTTCGTAAGCACTTTTTGATGTTGACATAGGACCTTATGTTTTACTATGTGAATAACTATTTTACTATATGTGTTCTAGTATTTTATAGGTGATGTTAGTAACTGAGACAGGTCCATAATTACCAGTTTATTATCTATCACCTTTTTTCAAAGAACGGAGTTACGTTAAATAATTTTCAATTCTTGGGCATTTTGCCCTGATTTAAAGAGTCTTGTTAAAGTAATCTATTTATTGAGGACAGATCATGATTTAGTTATTTTAATAACCTAGTAGGCACTTCAAATAAACTAGTAGCTTTGTTTATTTCGAAGTTATTTAGAAGTGTATTTATACCTATTTCATCTACACATTTCTTCCATTTTTTGTAAGAATTTATTAAAACTTGATTGTCACATGTGGCTGAAAATGACGATGCAAACATTTGTAGATGAAAGTTTTGGTCTAATTATCCCTATATGTTTTACTATTATTAATCAGTAGAAATTATATTATTTATAGATTCATTTCGGAGATTTCGACTAAGGATTTGTGTAACTGTTTTATCTTAAAGTAATTTTTAAAAATTCTTTTATAGATCGGTACCCTTGAACATTTGAATAAGTTAGCTTTTTTTCAATGTTTCTTTAATTTAGTATTGCACAAGCATTTTTAAATTTAATTTGATGTTAGTTTTGTTGGAACATTTTCATCCATTTGTTGATTTTTAATTTGATTTTTATAAATTTCCTAATTCATTTTACTGTGCTATTTGCGTTGTATTTACTTTGAAAATGTTGTTGGCAATTTCGCCGCTGTTTGGTGTAATTTTATTGTATTACTTGTTATCAAGTGATGACCTCGATTTCTGACTTTATTTTAGTATTTATTGTCTTGGTTAACCTAACACGATCATGGTCAGACAGTTTAGGGTTATTTAATAAAATAAAACTAGTCCTGGACCATTGGTTAAAATTAAATTTAGTACCATGCAAATTATTGTCCTAGTCGCTTTCACAAATCATAAAGGTCTTAATCATAAATTATGCCTCACGCCTCCAGCGCATTGCTCCATTGAAGCAAATATCAGTTTGGAGAAGTCACTAAATCTACGACATACAAAAGTCTTACTTTTCTCGCAGACGTAATTGTTGTTGACTTCACAGGAACTGTTCTTAAGGCTCGGCAGCTCTGACGCTGTGTTGGACGCTGAGATGTATGGGCAAAAACTGTTGTTTTGTAGTGTCTGACCTTGAACACCGGACGCCATTGGACGTTTCCTTGTGTCTTGGACTGGACCGATCCACCAATCAAATTCTTTTAAAAATATTTAAAATGTTCTTATAAAAAATCATTTATATTCTTAATTGTTAAACGAAAATCGTGTTTTTTTAAAGATACCGTTAGTTTTTTTATGATAGAAAAACCAATCCCAATAAAATATTGGAGACCACACATTTTTATAACGTGCCTTTAGCTGACATCATCACCAACTGGAACAAGAAGGATCTTATTTCTGTCTTCGTTGGATCCGCCAGTTGACCAAACTGCGATTCACAGGCAGCCTAATGTACAGAACGGTAAAATACATTCGACAGAATACCACAATATACATATTAATATTAATCAACTAAGCCGCTGCAAGATATCGGACTGAAGCAGCGCATCAGCTCACATTTATTTTGAAGCAAAATCTGCTAATAATACAATATTTATGGGTTTTTTTTGTTGTGTAATGTTGCTGTGCAACTCTGCGGACGAGTTGTTGTTGTTGTTTTTTTGTTGTTTTTTTCTTTGCGCGCAGATCAACAAACATTAAAGGGAATATTGATGAAGTCAAATGACGTTAAAAATTAATCTGACAAGAAGACTTATTGAGATTTTTGTGTCTCTCCCACAAGCATGACACTATTCTTTTAGTTTCATTACTTTTATTGTTGTTATCAACTTATATTTTTTACTCTTTTTAACAGAGACCTTTGGATAGTTCACAAAATTAAAATAAACAGCTAATGATTAAATGATAAAGTGATAACTGACAATGTTACTACCTTAAATAGGTTACTGAAGACGTATACTATAAATAAAGTATAATTTTGATGTAAGTGGAATTTACAGACACCACAAGGAGGCGGTTTTATAACTACTAAGAAACGAGTCGCTACCTTAGCGGCTGACCAGTTGACGTTTTCATCTGACATCTGGTAACAGACACCGTCAAAGTAGTGCGCATCTTTCCAGAAAAAACAAGGGTTCTCAATAGAATCTGAAAATGACCCATTGTTACGATAAAGAGTGTCATTAAGTACAAAGTAGTTAGAGTTTTCATTTACTTCTCCAAAACCAAATGAAGAGCTCAAAGGAAGAAACGGCTATGTCACATTTGTGTAGTTTTGAGATATTCAAGTTTTAAAGTTCAAAGTTATACAGATTTCTTATAAATTAACTAAATAGATTAAAAATTTTATTAGGGTCAGAGACTAAATTTTTTCATAAAACCTCATTCAGAGCATTCTATTTTTGATCTTCTATCAGATTCAGGTGTAAACAAAAAAAATTCAAAAATGTCACATAGCCGTTTCTTCCCTTGAGGTCTTCAAATGCAAACGTGTCAATCGTATGTCGTTAACATTGCCGGTAATTAAAATCTAAGCGATTCTTTATGTACACTAACATACTTTTATTAGTACTGGCATTGCATCGTTCCTAAAATTTGTTTAAAGGAAAAAACAACAAGAAAAAAAAACTGATGAATGAAGGATTGATTATAATTCTTCTCGACGGAAATCGTGAGGAATCACTATCTTGAAAATACAAATACATCATAATTTTCAAATAAATGTTTTTATATCAGCGGAAGGGTGGCTGATGGTGGTCTTCGTTATGTTTACCACTTGATTGCGAGAATTATAACGAGTCCGACAAAAAATGAATGACGTGTTTAAGGGAGCTTAAATTATCTTCGGAATTTGAGCATTACTCAATGTGACATACTATTTTTGTCAGCAAATGAAAAAAATGTTTTGATTTGTTTTATCTTTTTCAATTCGTGTTTTTAAAAAATATCACATTACATATCAATGATGATTTTTTAAAATAAGTTTCAGACAACAAACTGTTTAACTTGTGTAGAAGGAGAGAGAAAGAATAATATTTGTATTATCTCTTCTAAAAATAAGTGTTTCTTTTTAATTTATTTAGTTTAATTATAGTATACTGTTTATATGATATAGGTTTTATTTAGGGAAGAAAGAAAAAAACAACAATACATTTTTAAAAAAATGTAATTTTAGCAAATTAAGCGACATGGAATTATAACAAATGAAAATATGTTGGTGCCAATTACATACAAAATATGACAAGTTTAAGTAAATATGGGTTCATGAGACACAAACATAGTGCACGTTTTCGAATAACAGTTCATGTTAATAATATAAATAAATATAGATTTTTTTTAGAAAACTGAAAAGCTATAAAAATGGGAGTAAAACGCGGTTGATGATTCACAGTACACAAAAACGTACACAGCCAAAGGAGACACCTACATATGATCCCATGACCCCTACCTTTTAATTTAGCAAAATTAGCTGGAATACGATATAATTTTGGATTATAACGTTAAGAAATACTTTCTTTTTTTTTGTTTAAAAATCCAATCTTTATTTGCTTAAAAAATTGTACTTATTGTACATAAAATACATGCAGAATTAATGCAAAGACATAAAAAAGAAGGCTAAAAAAAAGAAGTACCTGGTAAATAAAATCAAGAATGAAATACGATAAATTTTCTAAACTTACTTTGTAATATCAACAGAAATGCCAGCAATTTTAGTGTCTTCAGACTATCCTTCATGACTTATTGGTTCTATTGGACAGCCTCCTCGCGTTTCCTCAACTGGCAAAGTTCGTAAATGCTGCCAGTGATTTTCGTGTTATATATTATTGATGTATTTTCATTATTTGGAATTCATACATGATTTCATCTCACCAATTAAGAAGCAAAACAAATTGGTTATTGGTTTTTTAGAACGACTGCATCACATTCGAATCTTTTTTTTTGTTCTCTCCTTCTTATTGTTTATAAAGCCGAGAACCTGAATGCTCAGTGAGCAGTGATATGAACATATTTAAATAAAATGTGAGATTAAAAAAATTAGTAAAGAGTGTCCATAATACCAGCTGATGGTGGCGAGATGGTGACATTTCATCACCGGTGGACCTTGTCACATCCGAATTCAAGGTGGGGCTTATAAGTTTAAACATTTCAGACAGGCGCGTAATCCAGCATTTGCGATGTGTTATTGATGGTTTACGTCATTCTTTGTTTACATCGCCATGCTTAACGACGCCTGTGAATGAACATTTGAAAATCATTGAAAAAAATTCCTCTTCTCCAGCCAAGCAGAAATTGATATTTCTATTTTTTTTTCTCTTCTCTGTAAAGACATTTTAAAACTTTGGTGGATTTATAGAGAAGATATGTTCAATTACAAGACGTCAGACTATTTTAATGTGTTGCTCTTACGTTTTATGATTCGTTTCATAGTCCAACAGACAGGTACAGATCTATTAGTGCAACATTACATGACAAGGAGGCGGAAGCTGTCATTAAATGTGTTTCTTCCTCTGTTAGGAAAAGCAATGAGATGCACTAAAGGGTATGGAGCTATTAAACAGAGAGTATAGGAAACCTAAAACAAAATACACACAAATTAATGCACGTGTTCGAGAGAAATCTTCCTTAGCGGACAGTCGCACAAAAAAACAGAAAACACTTAAGATGTTTTAAAAAAGCAAAATAGATGCGATGTGCCCTGGCTTCGTTACTTACAAGGCGTTATGGCTCTCTGCCCAACATAACTAGATTTAAAATTATGTAAGCCGGGTCATCTAAAAACGTATCTTTTACATTCATATAAATAAATTGTATGTGTTTAAGCACATGGGTATGCACACACACATGTACGCTCGAACACACACGCACAAACACATATTATATATATATATGTATATATATATATATATATATATATATATACGTATAAAAAATAACATCCTTAACACATTGTAAAAACACGCTAGATTAACTTGTTTATTATCAGAAATCCACACAATTATAGTACATCCTCTTTTGTTGGTTTAGCAACCATGCTCTTATAAGCCGGTGGACGTCATCATGGAGATTTCCAAGAATGCAATTCATTAGGGTGAAAATTAAATGACTGTTTAAGTAATTAGATAGAATGGGAAAGTTTAAAAATAACCATTCTTAATCTAACTTCCATTAAAGTCATTAAAGTCTTAAAAATAAAATCGCGACCTAAAGTTGACAAGAGATGTCGTTCCCAGTTGTTGATACCCATGGGTTTGGCTTGGTCGGGGTTGGGGGGGGAGGGTGTTGTTTGGTTAAGGGAAAGGGAGGGGCAGAAAAAAGTCATTTTACTCTACACACTTTAACCCTTTATTTGCGTGTCTGTTACGTTCAGGCACACAGGAGATTCAGGCGTCGCCATCAATGATGATGTAACAAAAGAGTGGCAAGACCAGAGGTTCTCGTTATATGTAGGCGTCATGATGCAATGGATCACATACAACATCTCAAAATGATGATCCTAACAAATCCTTAGTTTGAAAAAAGTTTCTAATGGGATCGTAAAAAAAACAACAACATTTAAATGTGATCTGTTTAAAAAAGTGATAAAATCTCATTCTACATTTGCAAATTACCTTGAATTAAATGTGTAACAAAAGTAATGATATGTTTTATTTTTAAAAAAATAATATCATTATCTAGTTCAATTAATGGATCATTACCATTTTTTACCAGAATCTATGGTGTCTACTAACTTTTAACCTCTGAACTAATTGATTATATTCCAAGCACACGAGTTATCCCTTCCCTGTTAGGGCTGGCAGCATACTACTGAGCGGTCTACAGAATATTTAAACATGCGCCTCATTCAAGCGAGCAGAGTTTCCTTTGTCAATTGCCTCCTACTAAGACAGAGATTGATACGAGCTGTTCCTCCGAATGTGTCGTTAAATTATTAAAGATCAGAGAGCTGTTTAGAGAATTTATCCAGCCAATGATGTAGCATTATTCGTATTCAAGAGAAATAACACCACCAAGATCACATCGAGTTAAGTCCACATATAACGTGACTAGAATGATGGTGAAAAGGCTGCGGACCGCAATGTGTTCAACCATCCAAACGATGACACTAAAACATAATATTCTGTGCATTTCCTTTTTATCGCCACAGGTAGACACGGAGGTCTATGGGGTAGGTCATGAGAGGCCTACATCACGAGCTACTTCACTGGATCACACCACACTTAATGATACCTCTGCAAAAAACCGAAGTCCGTAAGGGTATTGCATTCTTGTATCCTCAGTTTATGAGTAGTATGAAATTTGTATAGTTCACGAATGCTACGTACTACAAATAAAAATATATTTTGTATGGAAAAACTGCGTGACCGTCATTTTGTTAACGCCGCAAAAAAACAACAACAAGAAACCGAGTTAATTCTAGTTTCCTTGAGTAATTTTCTTGCATGTAAACCCTATAAGCTAAAGAAATGTTTCAGTTGAAACACGAACATTGACAAAATGAATATAAAATTTGTAATGTGTAAATTAATTTTTTTCTACACTTTTGTGGTAAATATCGTTAGTGTAATAATTTTTAAGGGGGAAACTTACCAGAGTTGAGTATAACGTCTTCTCTAACGTGTTTTGATTCAATCAGTTTTCAATCAAACGTTTGTTTACCACGGACTCACGTGTAGACGTGGCTTCATGTGTTCATCTTCATGCAACAATGAGGGAATAAGTGTAACTCACTGTTTTTTTATACTATCATTACATCTGCGGTACAATTAATGGTATTTTTATTTGTTATTCTAACAGGGCTGAACTGTTCTGTAGTAAATAAGGACCATTTGAAAATAAATAAAAATGTTGCACCTCTTGGAGATCGCTTTAGTGAACACCTGTTTAATGTAACTACGCAGGCTCTATGTCCATGACGGACTTTCAGATATCGCAGTTACTGGTATTTTATATGCGTGCAATTCCCATCATAAGATCTTCATGAAAAATAGAATTACAAAACGATTTGGTACGCTGGCTCCACATGGACTAAACCAATTCACATTTTTACCTAACTGTGGAATCATTTTCTCGGTTTGGTTTTCACTGTAACTTTTTATACTTCCTCCTTTTTCCAATTCCATTATTTGTTTGTTTGTTTTTTGTTTTTTTTTAATCTTTACGCAACTAATTTTCTTAATAAAGTATGTCTTAATAATTTTAATATAGCATCAATACTTATGTAGGTTATTTGTACTGACGAATGCATTAGCCAAAACGTTTACAGTTGAATTAGTTAAATAATAAATATATATTTTTTATTTTCATTACACAATTTGTTTGTGTAATTTGTATATTATTTGAAAGCTTTATCACAGTCTTATTTTATATCAGAACAAGCTGCATTTTTTTTTCAAAACTGACTGTCTAAAAAAGGCCTGTGTACAGGTACCCGGGTACAAGTTTCTATGCAAATACCCGGGTAATAAAATTGTGCCAGGGTACCCATGAAAATGTGCCTGCAACGTCTATACCTACAGTGTTTGCGAAACTGCTGCTCTCTAGTTGAGCGGCTCTTTGGTGTTGACATTGTGGCTCGCGAACAAGTTATATATTTAAAACTTTTCGTTTAAAATGTATGTTGTAAAATGCGTTAAACACGAAATCGCATGAAAAAAAAATCCTTTAAAGGGAAATAAAATATGGTCGTGAGAACCTAAAAAGTCTTTTGATATACCTTTATTCTCAGATTAATATATCATATAGAATGGGACTGCAATAAAGTTTTTAAAAAAACCACAAAATACACAAACAAATTGTGCAATGAGAACAATAAATTTGAGCTTTATTTTTAGACTGATACGACAGTAAACGTTTCGGCTAATGCCTTCATCAGTACAACATAAAATACATTCTTACAATACTTACATGAGTAATAATAACATTCTTAAAACATATTGCATTTTAAAATATTAAATAAAAAGAAAGGAAAAACAAAAACAAACACAAACATGGACATTCGCTGAGCATGAAACAAAAATCGCTTATCACACATAACAGATTTGCCATGCTTTGTGTTATTAATAATAAAACATCTGTTTCTATTATATGACAGGACTCTAACTTTGCTTTAAAATATACTAACAACGTTCAGTTACCGGTTGAGACGAGCAACTTTTGTTTAACTACCCCCCTCACATTCTCCTGCACTCCTATTTCTACCATCTTACTTAAAAAAACCTAATCTATTATTGGTTTAAAAAATAATTTTTCATTTGTTCATTGATTTCTATTGTAAAAACAAAGATAATTTAATGTTGTTTTTTTTATTTACAAATAAGATATGAAACTTATCGAGAAAGCCTATAACACAACCATTGCGGAAAATGCAACGGAAGTATGAAACTTAATTAATTTGGCTATTCGTCTTTTACTTTGATTAACTTGTCAAGTTTCATGTGCTAAAACTATCGATCTTAAAAAAAATGTTTTCATAAAATCCTTTACAACATTTCCAGGGATTCTCACCTTTGCTCAGCGTCGTGTTTCCAGTGATGTTAAGACTGAAGTTGCTGTTTACGTTGGTCCAACCGTTGTCTCGAGTTAAGACATGGGTCGCATTGGTCATATAATTCAAAAAGAGATACGCCATCTCTGAAACGTCTAGAAATAAATAAGTAAAGACGAAATAAAACCAAATCATTTAATTAAGAAGAGAAGAATGTACGAAACGAATCCGATTAAAATATATTTTAAATAAATTAGTAAATCACATTACATCTTGGTTGTTTGGATACAGATACATTTTACAGAGATATTACCCATTTTGTCTTTGTGGATATTAAATAATATGGATTCCATAAACTTATTTAAGAACTAACATGTCATGAATTATAGAACAGTGGTGGAGACTCCTTAAAATACTAAAAATTCCATTAACAAGCCCCGAATATCTTAAACATATTTTTTAGCTTTCCGTTACATGATCTATAATTCATTAAAATATTGTAAAATCAAACATTCCAAATTTGAGGACACGATTTTAAATTTAAAAAAATAAATAATTAAAATGATCTTTTTTATGTATTTGAATTAAAATCTTTTCTATAAATGCGAACTTTTTGGTGAACACAAGTCATAGTCCTTTCATCGTTGTTGTCTAAGAATCAAGAGTTAAGTTCTCACTTTTTACCTGATGTCACAATAATGACCAAATCTGTACTGTCATCAGAATGAAGTCTTGGCAACAGTATAATATATTTGTATAGGAGGGCATCTGAAAAATTTTTTTATTACGTTAAATCAATATGATTTCGTTTGATGACAACACGTTGGAACAGTTCAAAATAATTGTCTCTAGCTCCCAAAAATATAAAGATTCTTACCAATGCTTCATGAATTTCAAATTAATTTCTGCAAAAACATTTTGCAGGTTTTTTTTTATAGTTTTTTTTTGGTTGTGAATAAATTAATTATAAATAAAAATGGTTATTCACAATGATGTTTACTAATGATTTATTTGTAGTATACGGACGTGTTTACTGTCGATGTTTTGTAGCAGAGCTTCCTCTCACGGTGTGTTACATATTAATACTTTTTTTTAAAAAATATATAATTAATTTAACAAAAACAAACTTTTTTTGTAATCGTTTTACTTTAAAATTCATGAGAGGCTTTATACACGGAAAAATTTACTGCAAAATTTCTTGCGAGTGAAGAATATAATATTATTTAGGTGAGTGGAGGAGTTTATTCTTGTTGTCGTAAGTGGATGCGAATTATGTTAGTTATTGGGAGAAAATAGTTTTCGTGTCCTTGCTGGTGTTTTGTTGTAAGCCAGTAACCATTCTTTTTATACAGTGAATCCCAGGGCATTTTGGTTTGTAACGCTTATTTTGTCATCTGTAAAGAATAATTCGTGAGTGAAATTATCTTATCTGTTTACAGACGCTCCTTCTATACAGAAGATTATTGCGTCCTACGCTTATCTATGGTTTGTGTTTAGTCCTGCATTTTTATTAGAGATTTAAATGTTGATAAAGTGTTGGTTTTCCTGGATTCTTCAGGCAACCCATTCCACGCCCGAATTCCGGACGGGAAGAAGGAAAACTTGTATGTGTTTGTTCTTGCATACGGAATAAGAAAGGTGTTTTTATCCTTATGTCTATCTGAGGGTTGTATTAAGTTATCTTTGTGTTGTATTTCTAAATTAGAATTAATTGCTTTATGTATGATTACTACTTTGCTCTTGGTTCTTCTATCCTCTAGTGTTTCAAGGTTTAATGATTTAACTAATGGTGTTATTCTTGTCAGTTTCGAATATTCTCCAGTAATGAATCTGGCAGCTCTTTTTTGAATTTGTTCTAGTTTATCAATGTTTTCTTTGGTGGATGGGTCCCATACAGAAGATGCATATTCTAGTACAGGTCTCACCAAAGTGAGGTAGCATTTTAGTTTTATATCTCTATTACATTTGTTAAAGTTCCCTTTTTATAAAGCCTAAGGTTTTGTTTGATTTTTTAATAACTTCATTGACATGGGGATTCCATGATAGTTTCTCATTTATTAAGACTCCTAAGTATTTTGCATCTTTAGTTTGGGTCAGTTCTTTTCCATGAATGTAATATTTTGAATTTATTTGTTTCTTTTTCTTTGTTACTCTTAACAGTTGACACTTTTCTGGGTGGAAAGACATACTCCAGTTAGTTTCCCATTTTATCAATTCATCTAAGTCTTTTTGTAAAATTTTGCTATCTTGTTCTGATTTAATTGTTCTATAGATTATACAATCATCAGCAAATAACCTAACTTTTGTACCTGTTGAGATGTTGTTGGGTAAATCATTTATATAAATTAAAAAGAGTAAGGGACCTAGCACAGTTCCTTGTGGAACTCCTGAGTTAACCTTTATTGGTGCAGATTTAGATCCATTAATTATTACAGTTTGCTCCCTGCCCAAAAGGAAGTCTTGGATCCAGTGATGTAAGGAACCTGAGATTCCAAAGTAGTTAAGTTTTTTAAGTAAACTAAGGTGGTGAACTTTGTCAAATGCTTTTGAGAAGTCTAGTAATATTGTGTCTATTTGATCATTTTTGTCTAAGCCTTTTGATAGTTCATCTATTAAACCTATTAATTGTGTTTCACATGATCTGTTTTTTCTAAAGCCGTGTTGATGTGGGCATAGGGCATTATATTTGTCAAGGTGGTTAACTATTCTACTATATATTATGTGTTCTAGTAATTTACAGGTGATACTAGTAAGTGATACAGGCCTGTAATTACCAGGGTCTGATTTATCCCCTTTCTTAAAGAGTGGAGTTACGTTTAGCTAATTTCCAATCCTGGGGCACTTTACCCTGGTTTAGAGAGGCTTGAAAGAGAACTACAAGGATTGGGGACAGTTCATTGCTTAGTTCTTTTAATAATCTTGCAGGCAAATCATCTGGGCCAGTAGCTTTGTTTATTTTTAAGTTTTTTAGGAGTGAATGTATACCTATCTCATCTACAGTTATGTTACCTATTTCCTCCATTTTATTTAAATTTATTAAAACTTCCTTGTCGCCTGAGGCAGAAAAAGATGATGCAAAATATGTGTTAAGGATATTAGCTTTAGTTTCATTATCATTATAGGTTTTATTATTTGAGCCTTTTAGTGTGGCTATTCCTGAAGGTTCCATTTTTTTAGATTTGATAAAGGACCATAAGTTTTTATTGTTATCTTTGGTAATTACATTGTTTATATATTCATTTTGGAGGTTTCGACTAAGTTTTTGTGTCAAGTGTTTAATCTTTAAGTATTTTTTGTGTATCCTATATGAATAGGTAGCTTTATATTTCTTAAATAAGTTCTCTTTTAGTTTGCATAGCTTTTTCAATCTAGAATTGAACCAGCATTTGTTAATTTTATTTGATGTTAGTTTTGTTGGAACATTCTCATCCATTATAGTTTTTAGATTTGTTT
Source organism: Ampullaceana balthica (assembly GCA_944989445.1). Lineage (NCBI taxonomy): Eukaryota > Metazoa > Mollusca > Gastropoda > Lymnaeidae > Ampullaceana > Ampullaceana balthica. The sequence goes on along the minus strand of CALYLW010000049.1, from coordinate 457,225 downwards.
TTATATCTTTCCAAATTTCTTCTACTGGGCTATTTGTGTTAAATTTACTTAGGAAAGTTTGTTGGAAGTTAGCCGCTGATTGGTGTAGTTTTATTGAATTACATTTATTCCAAAGATAGATTATTCTTCTAGGTATCTTATTAATTTTAGTTTTTATTGTATTGGTGACCCTAACAATATCATGGTCGGACAATCCTGGAATTATTTTATAGTCTAACACTAGTCCTGGTCTATTTGTTAGGAATAAATCTAGTGTTTTATTTTTCCTTGTTGCTGTTTTTGCTATCTGTTCTAGGTTTATGTTGTTTATAGTGTCTAAAAAGTGTTCATTAATTTCTTTGTTAGTTTGATGGTTATCAATTGTATAATTTTTCCAATTTATATCTGGAAGATTAAAGTCCCCCATAATCCATAGAACTGCATTTTTATTACCAGAATTTGTTGAGCAATAGAAAGACCTGGAATCTTTTCAGTTTTTAAAGGCCGTATATTTAGTAGGCCATATAATGTACTTCGAACTTGTTGAGTTTGTGACAGACCTAAGACAAATGAATTAGTAAATGATATATACCCCTTTAAGAGAATAGATGACCTATAATATTTTTGAGTTAAATAGATGACCTATTTTAAAGATAATTAATAAAAGATATATATTTATTTGAGTTATTGTGGTAGCGTAAAATTTTAAAGACACAATTACTTATAATCCGATAAGGGAATACAAAACTATATCAATGAATTACGTGACATTCACTCTGCTAACTGAATCAATTTATATTTTAGCATGGGTTTACAATTAATATGTACGTGAGTGAGCTGGATATGGACACTAGAATCTCATACCTCGTCATATCATGCACGTGACTTTAAAGTTATTATTTGTCTTCGACACTTACAATTTGTACACTGTGTTTATTCGAAGTGTAAGAATTGGTAATAAAATGTTAGAAGAAAGGAAAAAGGAGTTTCAATGTTGTACATTTTTGAATTCATGATTTACGTTATATGCTTTAGACAGATTTGGAATATGTATAGTAACATTTATGAGTAGATTTTTTGAATGTGTATTATACTTTGCAAATTTTAACGTGACGCAAACTTTAAGCAATGTTATGTAATAGTTACTTTTATAACAGAATGGCCAGGCGACATCTTCTCCCAAGTCATACAGTCGAATGGTTCTATTGGCGTCTCTGTTGACTCCCAAGGGCAATGGGAAGTTCAGATAAAATATTCGGCTCTCCAATGTTCCAGTCATCTATGTTGACAGTTACGTTGTCTGATAGCCATTTGACGTCATCCTGACTCAAAGATGGCATCGATTTTTCAGCACCGAGAAACACGTAGTGTGGTTGGTAGACTTGTAATAATAAAAAAAAATTGTTAAAAATATTTGTATGTGAGATAAATATGATATTTGAATAAAAAGGGGAAATGTGATTCTTTAAAATTGGTCAAATATGAAGTTGTAGCCAATTTTGTACATCAGTGGTATAAAGTAGTATTAATTTAAGCAAACAATTCCAGTTTTTTTTTATTTTGGAACGTATTTATTTTGTAACAGGGTTCACAATTTTATTTAAAACTAGGGGCAAGTACCCGGCTATTCCCGGGTTTAACAACAACAGCAACAACAACAAAAACAACAACAGCAACAAAACAACAAAATCAAACAACAAAAACAAAACAACATCAAACAACAACTACAACAACAACAGCAACAACAACAAAGCAACAACAACAAAGCAACAACAACAAAGCAACAACAACAAAACAACAACAACAGCAACAACAACAGCAACACGACAAAAACAACAACAGAAACAGCAACAAAACAACAAAAACAAAACAACAACAAAAACAACAAAATTAACAACAAAACAACAACAAAACAACTACAACAACAACAGCAACAACAACAAAGCAACAACAACAAAACAACAACTACAACAGCAACAACAACAAAGCAACAACAAGATGAAGGGCATTGTCGTCGCAGGGCAAGGGATGTGGACAACAACAACAACAACAACAGCAAAAACAACACAAAAGCAACAACAGCAAAAGCAACAACAACAGAAACAGCAACAGCAACAACAAAAAAACAACCACAAAAACAAAACAACAGCAAAAACAACAAAAACAAAACAACAACAAAAACATCAATAACAAAACAACAACAAAACAACAACAGCAACAACAACAAAGCAACAACCACAAAACAACAACTACAACAACAAAAGCAACAACAAAAGCAACAACAACAAATCAACAACAATAGCAAAACAATTATTTTATGGCGATAGTTGCCTTCTTGTTAATCTTGACACCAAAATGTTTATTATTTTGCGTCATTATTTTACGTCTTAATTTTCAATAATTTTTATTTTATATAGCTCATATAAGGAAAAACTACATTTTGGGCCCCCGGCCCCCAGTATCTTATATATATGGAACGAAACCTGTTTAATAACCCTTCCGGTATAATTTTGTGTACGTGTACCAAATTTCACGTTATTTGGTTGTCTGGATCTTGAGTTATTAGGGAACAGACAGACAACAAATGCGTCTTATATATATTTAAAATAAATAATTCATAGCATTAGCTAGAACACCTGTATAAATTAATTTTTTTTATGTTTAATTTATCAAATAAAACCACATACACCTAAATTTGATTATTAAAAGGCCCGAAAAAGCATAGCCCGATGGGCGGAAACCAAATTGTAAAAATAGACACCCTTTGCAAGGACAAGGAAATCTGAAAAAAAACTTTATCAATGTTGCTCGTAAAAAAAAACAACTAATAAAGATAGTTAAAGGTTAAAGGTTACTGTACATCCATCCATTCATCAATTAATCCATCTACCTATAAATGTAAACATGCGTATTTAACAAAAATTTCAAAAGGTGGAAATTATTTTAACTCGCATGTAGAGGTCTACACTCTTTCTTGTAGCCCGCCATTTCCATCTTTTTATCACGTGACATTTCATAAAGTTTCACTATATACATCTTTTATCTTAAATCTAAGTCTAATTAATAATTAGGCCTCATCATAATACAGTCATTGATTCCTAATATAATGAGATAAAATTTAAGACAGGCAATTTTTGTTGATTATATGTACCCCCCTATCCAACATGTCCCTTATTTAACAGAGACGCCCATTCAGAATGTCTATAAAAATATTTATAGACACTCTTATAATTTTAATGTTCCATAAAAGATAGAATGCAGATGCTGCCAAAGCATGGTTTCAAAGAATGCAGTCACACTCGGTTTTAAAATAAAAGAGCTAAAATATTTGATAAATAGAAATGTGTAGAACGTATTTGAAAAAAGCTGCTAGTATATTTTTAGTGAATATAAACTAGTAAGTCCCTATCAATGTAGTTACATACATAACTTATATACAACAATTAAATTTTACTTCATGTTTACTTAGATATTGATATTTTAAAAAATATATATATTTACGCGTAATTGTCAATTAAGTATTTTAAATTAAGGAGTGAATCGATATAATGAACTTAAACTTCATTCGGTTTTTTTAAATTAAACAATATATGTTACCAACCACGAAACACAAAGTGTCAGAGGCGTCACCAAGGCTGTGCGGGGGGAAGGGGTGTGGACAACATCGTGATGCTATCCCCAGGTGTGAAAAAAAAGAAAAATTCTGTATAATCCCATTACTAGGCCTTTTCACTCGCAGGAAGTCTATGTGGAAAGTCGTGTTTGTTTGTGTGTCTGTGTGTGTGTGTGTGTTTGGGGAGAGGAGAAGACAACAGGACTCAATGATCTACCGCACTGGGTAAAACATACAACATCGACGTCCCTCAAGTGTATCACCGTTTTTGAAACCTTTGGACTTGGAAAATACCAAACAGGTGTTCTGTTTTCCATGTACACAACCATCTCATTAAATTCTGTCACATTTTGAGATAGTGACGATGATAATGTGTTTGGCATGGATTCGGACTTGCTTGAGATTTCAACGAGAACACGCTGAATAAAAAAAAAGAAATTGAAGTTAATCTATCAATATTCCAATGTATAAAGCTTGTATTTTAAAAGCAAATTTGTAGTATTTATTGTAATAATGGCCGGCGCTACCCGAATATTGAGTACTTAATTACTTTTAGTATATATACTTTGTGCTTTACCGCGGCAGGAAAATATGTATTTGCATTTATAAAACATTTTTAAAAAAAGATACTTAATATTTGTCCGTTAACGAATAAAGATTTAAAATTCCAACACACACATACACACACATGCATACATTTACATAAAATCAATGAAAGAAAATATATCCCCGTGCAGTATTTGAATGTACATAAAAATGCACTAATTTTTTAACATCATTTTGATTATGAAAAATGTTAATAAAGGCATAATAGGTATGTGTATATTTATATATATATTTGAGACGTCCACTTGCAAAACCAAGTAAGTAGATTTTGGCGGGAAAATGAGTTACTGGCCTTACCTACTATGTATCAGTATTTTATAGTTAAAATTTTCAAACGCTTGAAAACCTGCTAAGCCGCTCAACATTCACTAATAGACATTGCTAAGTTACCAGGCCAAAGCAGCAGTAGTTAATTAGAAAAGAAACCAATCACAATTAGGTTTACTTGACCATGTTTCCACAAGAATGAAGATAGCTAAACATGATGCTATTTGTGAGTAAAAACGACGAAAAAGCCCAAACAGATAGGAAACAACTTCAGAAACGATGATATTTTTAATTTAATTACAAAAAAAAATTATTATTTTTAGCATACATAAATGAGTACTAAGCTCAGTCATAGAATTAAGTACATGGTGATCTATTTCAATTCATTTTTATAAGCTGGCTGGCACTAATCGCGTAGTAACGGCTCAACAGTGACAACGCTAGCGTGGTAAAAATGATATCGGTAATTCTCTCTTTGTTTGTTATTTTGTTGATCACAGCAAAAATTTAAATATAAATTCGTAAATTTGTAGACTATTAACGAGAGTTCTAAATGCAATAAGTGTAGCTTTTCAAAATTGTTTACTACCTTTACCGGATCTATTTCTATTAGACTTCTTGCTCATACAAATGGTAATACTCCTACTAAAAGTACTATTACTATACTCTACCCCAGGGGTCGGGAAACTATGGCTCGCGAGCCAGATGTGGCTCTATTGAGGGTTGCATCTGGCTCTCAGACAAATGTTCGTTTGTTAAAAAATATATTCAGACTCATTTGATTTACATATTTATTGAATATAATAAAAACAGCAAAACAATGTTATAAAAAAGAAATGCACACATTTACTTGAATTTGTAGTTTTAAACATTATATATGGCTTTCCCAGAGTTACTTTTTAAAATTGCGGTGTTTATGGCTCTCTCAGACAAAAAGTTTTTCGACCCCTGCTTAACACTACATTGAATGGTTTGTGCTATAGACAATAACGATATCAACTGTTAATGAAAATGCTTAACCATTGATTTAATGGATCAGATAATAGTTTGTTTTCCTGTTAAGTTTTGCAAGTCTTGGACTAGAAATTTTTAAAAAAACTTTCGACATGAAGAAACTTATTATTATTTTCAAAGAATAGTTATTGCAAAAATATGCAACATGCATAATTAAAAGACGAGGGCATGGAAACAATTAATTTTCATTGTGATGCATGAAGGCACCAAACCTTACTTTAATAAGTTGTTATTGTCACACCGTGTGCCCAAATAAAGTAAACAAAGCAGTAGTGTTCAAACATTTATTCACTGAACTACAGTAATTGTCTGTATATATTACACTGCACCTCTAACGTTATGTCGGGTAATGTGTAATAAACTAAAGGTAATTGTTCTAAAAATAATAAATAGTTTTTTAGAAAAAGTATTTAAGGCCTTTCAAAACTAATACGTGATTAAACACTTTCAAAACCCACTAAGTAAAAAAAAATAATTATTATTGTGCAATAAAAACAAAAACATATTTATTTAACACGTTTAAAAAAAACCAAAAACAACACAAATGTTGTTATTATGGGACGAATATTCAACACAAGACACTACAGACTTCTCGGTTAAGAAATCATACTGTTGTAGAAAATAACTTCTCTTCAAGAACTCTAAAAATTGACGTAGTATGTTTTGCCAGCTGACTTCTAATATATATGTTTATATGCTTCAAGTGCTTAAACGATTTTTAAAAAGCATAGAAATTTAATCTTAAAAAACAACTACACAGTTCTTAAATGATGAAACTGATGATATTATTTATTTTACATATTTATTTTTTGGACAATTAAATGTACATTTCTTTAAAAAAATATGTTTAAATATTTGAGTAGTACATTTTTTGTTTTAAAAAAATAATTGAAAAGAATGGAGATTTTAATGACACAACACATTTTAAATATAATTTTACCTTACTACAGTTACGTCCACTCATTAAGTGGTTGACTAAGTAATAATTTTCATTATCACACCATTGTACCGGTTTGCCATTAGTGCTGTAAAAATAATTGTAATTTTATACTCTTTAATCAATCATAGATCTTTCAAACACATTCAGTTATAGCGAAATCAGCCAATTAAGTAAAAAAAAATAATAATTTAATTCCAGCAGCATGTTATGTGTCGGATTTTTTAAAAATGCCTTTATTTAAATTATTTTTTTAGCTGCTTATTAATTTGTCAGTATGAATCTAAACATGAGGAGGAGGACAAAGCGAAAAACAAATATTTTAGACTTTAGGATGGGATATTTACATCATTTCACAAATGTTAAAATAACCATCTTAGAACACGACGCTGAATTGTAATTTAAGGTTTTGCTCGTACTGCTGGATTAGACAAAATCGCGTCCAGAGACAGAAAGGGCTGTGCATTTCTTTCGATCAGGGACGTCTAAATTTTTTCATGGTGGTCCATATTCCTTGGAGTAAAAATATTCGCTTGCCTCAAAAGCGACACGTTTAGAATTTTGTATCGCTAAATTTTAATGTGACGTGTAAAATTTATATCTTGAATGCAGTAAATAGGTGAGGTCGGGTACAATGCCCCTGGTTTTGATACGTGTGATATCGCGCAGATGAGAGTCAATTATTCTCGTCCTCATGCGGTTCTTGTTAAAATTTATAACTGTGTTTTTGAAATATCTGCTCACAGAAGTATGTCGAGGCAAACAAGCTGAGCATTTTCTTAGCAATCGTTCGATTTTCTTGGAATCTCTCTTTATCCAGCTGAAGGTAAAAGACAATGAGATAAATAGTTTGTTATCTGCTGCGACATGCTGCATCATGTTTTCAACTCAATGAGTTCAAGCTGCCGATTGCCTGGAGCATAATCAGGGTCAACAGAGAAAAGTGTAGATAAAAAAAATATTTAAAAAAAATAATAATAAAATGATTTCATTTTCAATTTGTTGCAAAATCCTGGAAGGGTCTTTGAGATTCATCAGCCAGGGATTGGATATCCTCAACATACCATGTGTGTATGTGTGTGTGGCTGGCTATGCGTACGTGCATGTGTGTGTGTGTATGTTTGTGTGTGGTTGTGCGTGAAAGCGTGCGTGTGTGTTTGTGTGTGTGTGTGTGTGTTTGCATGCGTGCGTGCATGCGTGTGCCTTTGACAGGTTAACACTGTTATCAAGGAATATTTGAATGATTTTAAAAAATAAAAATAAAATTTTAAAAAAATGAATACTCAGTATTGGTCAATTATTCGGGGTGCGACCAAACAAATGTTTCAGTTAAAAGCGAGTAGTTTAAGCTCGGTCTCAGTCACTTATATTGTTACACATAAACAAACTAGTGCGATCGTTACAAATCAAATACGTTCACAATTAAATATTAGAAAATGAAAAGCCATAGTTCATTTATAAGTTGTTATAAGTCATTAAATATATAGAATTATTATTCATAGTTACCACAATTTTTTTAAACATATTTCTTCTCTCCTGATACATGTCCTTTGTTGTAATAGTGAAAGGCCCGATAAATCCAAATTTTAAAAGCAGTTCACAAGTCCAACTCTCTATCATGAGACTAAGGAAGTTCGGTACATTTGGTGAATTTTGAATGGTTATATCAGTAGCTATTAAGTGTTCTTTAAATTCCATTGGATGCTATAAATAACTGACTACAAATAGCCGCACCCGCAGGTATCCTACTGTAGTAGTCGACTACCAATAGACACTCCCATTTTAAAAAGAAATGAATTGAAAACATTAAATGGTAAACAAAACAATTTAATAAACAAATGGGAAAAAAAAGAATTAATATGTGTTTTCTTAGTATTATTTTATAAGTTATAAATATATCGTTACTTTGATTTAAAAATATATATTTTAGAAAAGTAATTACTTACTTCCAAAAGTCAAATTCAATGTAGTTGTGCTTGTTGTGTATATCTACATTATCAGAGGATAAGGGCAAAGATTTGAGAGGTAAAATTTAGCTTTACCACATGAAATCAGGTAGAATGTTGTCAATTTGTTCTTCACGAGCGTTATGTTATAGTCTCTGACCTTCTTCTTCTCATTTGCCGATGTTGTGATAGATATTTCTATATTTAGATAAAACATTCGTTTAAATCGGTAGGAATTTACAATCTATTTAAGTTAGAAGCATCGTCACGAAAAGGAAAAGTATCGGTTTCGTATCTAAATGACGATGTGGGGAACTTCCCAGCAGTGATATAAAATTCCTCATGTAACAAGCTATATATGGGAAAATAATAACAACAAAAACATTGAAATGCATACAAATGATTGTAATCATGTGGGATATCCTCTACTTTAGCCTGGATACGTGTTATGGTCTGGTTTCTAATATTTGTACGGCCACATGAGTCAGGCTAGAACTCAACAATACAATTAGGAATTACATAAGTTTAATATATATCAATACAAGTAGAATGTGCGTACTTCTTTAACATTTATGGTGCAAATTCATAGCTTCCGCTACGTAACCCTCCGTACGTATTATAACATAACACTGTGTCACATCCCTTTAACACCGCGTAATAAAAAAAATCCGTTCAATATAATACTCATAAACATCACTATGCTCAAAACCCCCATTAACCCAAAATATTATCCTAAAATATGTGAACCATATTTCTGGTGGGTATTAGATATAGAAGTTGGGTTATGAATTACACTGTTACAGGTAAGAAACTATATTGCTTTTTTGTATTTTGATCTACATTATTTATTTTGCTATTTAAATACAGTGTTGTTCGTCCGTCGCGGTCAACGATGACCACTCTCATCATATTAGTTCAATGATAGACCGCCACGTGTAAATTTCGATAGTGTGCTTATGAATAACGTAATTTATGGTATGAAAAGCATTCGTTGGGTATGAAAACTATTAGCTCAAATATGAGGTGCGTGAATAGGGGTAAGAATTGACAAGAATTTTGTTTCCTCTGCATTATGAAGACCCGTTATTTGAAAACATGATTTCTCTCACCGTTGAAAAAAATTATTATTAATGATGAGGAAAAGGGATGCTTAGTTGTTTGGAACTATATGTGGAACATTCTTTAACAGACGTTCTATCTCAGGCTGGGTAAATATGTGGCCATTATTAGGACTTATTTGGGGGGGGGAAGATGACCTGTATTGTTTTTATCTGTTTTGGAGACGAAAAAAATCAGTAGATAGAACAATGTAAGGGCCAATAGAAGACAATGGCTGGAAATGCTTGGGAGATAAATGACAAGTAACTGGACCAATGGTACTTCAAATAAATGATAATGGTTAAAATTATATCTGCAAAAAATTGACCAAAAGTTGGAACTTTGTTTGGGCCAATATGTTTCCACCAGGTGAAATCTTGCAGGAGACAGTTGATGCCCAGAATTTAGACGTATAAGTGGAGCAGATGATGAACAAAAGCTAAATTTATGGTAAGGCTAAAAGATTACAAATATTTTAACCTTAACTTTGACCAAAGATGACCAGAAGATGGATTTATGCTCTGGTGAAAGGACTACCAGTGTTTGGACTTATAGTCAATTTTGTTTTCTTTCTAAATATGAAGTATAAAAAATGATTTGTATAATTTAATTCATATTTATTGCAATTAACCTTGAAAGCTTGTCAAGAATGTGTAATGTTTAAAATATTTACAGTGCACCTGGTTATTGAAATATATTCACACTGCATTACCTGATAGTTCTCGAAGTCTTTTCTTGAAATATTCATAGGGTTCTTGTTGTCTGAACTCAGCAAGTTTTGCACCCGATTGTGAACAAATAATCTTGTAAAAAAATATAATATAAATAAATAAATATTATTCTTATCTTTATTCAACTACTAGTAAAAAAACAACAGAAAATTAATATTATTTGATGTTAGATTTGTTTCTTTATGCCTCTCCAACTGTGTGCCTTCAACCAATATTGCAAAATAATAAACTCTAATTTTAACCAATTAGAAAAAATATTTTTTACATAAGTTTACGCAATACATTGTATTTAATAGACTTACGTTCGCTTTCTTCCAGCTCACAAATTTATGATGGAATTCGTAGCACGTCCCATCAAATATTTCTCCCTCATGCATTCCTAGTCTAGCGCAAGGTTTCCCCACATCTAAATAGGATAAACAAAAATATTATTATATAAAACGAACATCTAAAATAGAAAGTCGTTGTAGGATCTGAATTATATAGGATTTGCCTTGAAATATCGGAAATTTTAATTCTTATACAGCTGTATACGTCTTTGGTATCAGCTCAGCTTGTTTTACGTCCTGTTTCGACGCAAGAGATTTTGCATGGCATACGACCTCTGTTTGGAATACGACCTACCGGCTTATTGCAATTTCGACCGATTTCCCTTATCTTCCCTTGTTGCATGTCGTTACAAAAAGTTAGACACCTTTCGAACATGACATCAGAAAGCTGCACCCCCCCCTTCTGCCCCCCAAAAGGCCGTATTTTCGATTTGAAAATGAGCATGTTTCAAATCTTTTTACTTTTATTTAGGTTTGTATTGAATATGAGGCTGCACTCTAATATCAAAACACGCGTGAAACAATATACAATGTAATGAAATAAATCGTAAGCATTCAAATATTTAAGTGGAACTTTTTAATTTGCAGATTCGCGTTTTTTCGATGTGACAAATGTGTGACCCCCCCCCCATCCTCTTCCTCCCCCTCCCCCCCCCCGGTGCGTGACGTCATTTACGGACGGTTCCTTTTACGGAGTGAAAATGACACATCCCGCATGCGTAACTCGTAGAAATGACAGCATACTGCGCGATAATCAAGTGTGTTAGCACGGCAGATGTGTCCATACAGGTGAACAACTCGCGCAATAATTAAATTATATGTTTTTTCTCGTAAATTTTGAGTAAATTCACTTAACATTAGCTCTAAGCAAGTTAATAAGTTGTAACAAGCGACTAAAAAACTGGTTAATATCACCATGGAGTTGAAAAAAAAAGATTGTTGTAAAGTTTGAAATTTGCGTGCATTTATGGGACTTAGTTGCAGCGTAAGTGGCAGATCGACTATTTCTATGATTGTGAAAAACGAATACAATATTAAATAGGCAACTGTTGCTAAGGGAGTGAAATCGATTACAAAACAAAGATCAGCGACATTAGAGCATGATGAAAAATCATTTCTCTTGAGACCAATAAATTATAGGCTTTTTCTCGATAAAGAAGCTGTGTAGGTCATGTGACATTAAATAAAAGTATATAATACTGAAATATTATGCCCTGGTTATCATTCATAGCAAGGAGTCATATGAAATTTTAAAACATAAATAAGGATATAAAAAAGAAGCGCTAGATCAATTGAGAGAAAAGGACAAAGACAGGGAAAAGACAGAGAGAGAGAGAGAGAGAGAGAGAGAGAGAGATAAAGAGAGACAAAAAAAAGAGAGAGAGTTTTAAAAATAGGTTTAGGACTTTTTTCATATTTCTGACCTAAAGAAAATGATTCCCAGTATTAAAACACTGCCAAAACGTTAATTAAAATAATGCAATCAGTTGTATCTAACTCGCCCAACAAAATGTTTTCAAATTTAAGCTTCTTAAAATACGTAACATTTTCAAAAATTATACTTGTCTTTATCTATACCTAACGCCACGAGCTAATGGTAACCATCTATGGCGGATTAAGGTGGGGGGCTGAACGGGCTAAAGACAGGGGCCCCCGATGATTTAGGGCCCCCAAACTTAGCATATTTATAATAAATGTAGACAAATGTATACATGAATTGCTGAAAATATGATAAATTAATAAAATCTGATCTTTTAAATTGATATCTTTTCCCACACGATAGTCTTAGCAGTAAAAAAAACCTGAAATGTGGGGCGGGCGCTTATGAGGTTTAACATATGCGGTTCACTCATTCTCTCACTTATAGAGCTCTCTTTTGCCTTCTAAATTAGAAATCTTTAATTTTTATACCAAACACCCACCCCACGTTTTTAGTCATATTAAATCGAAGTACTTGAACTAATAAGTTTTAAATTATTTTCTTCTTTTTAGTCCGCTTATAAAAACGTGGTTTTTAAAAATCTTTTTTTTACTTCTATTTATTTTATTCTTTTTAGTCCACTTATAACAACCTGGTTTTTAAAAAATATTTTTGTACCTCGATTTACTTTACCAAACACCTCACAAGCGCCCGCCCAACGTTTTAAAAACATTGTGATGAGGTCACGGGGTGAACTCACGGATGTCAACAAAAGCCGACGGTACAGATGCTTTTATATAGACTTTAGATAAACTTAAAAGTTCAATAATTTAATAACGGTAAACTAGATCGATCTGAAATTTTGATACAATGCATTGTCATCCAAGATCTATCGGTGGTAAAATTTTCAGATCTCTAGGACCATCAAAAGTGGTTCAATTTTACGTTTGCAGATTTGAAAAAATCTTGGACAAACAATGCCCAACGAAATCGAGTTATTAAAAACGTGGTAAAAAAGAATTATATTTGTATTATCTCTTCGAAAAAATAAGTTTTTCGTTATAGATTAGTTTGTTTAATTATAATATTTAGTCTATTTGCTTTTTGAGGGAAAAACAACAACAATAAAAATTAATTTGTTTATATAACTAGTGACATGTAAGCAACAAAGAATTACAAATAAAAAGAACGTGTAAGAAACACGTTTTTGACTATAAAACCTTTACGTACGAGACTTAACTAAAAGCATTTTCATTATAACACGCAGCGCAAGACAAAATACAAAATTAGTTATGTCTCGTAAAACGTGTTTAGTATAATGCGCACTGATCGGGAATATGATTATAAAAAGTATTGTCAATATAATACGCATCAAATCCCGCTACAGGAAAGTATTAATAAAAAGGTCATTCAATATAATACGCACGGCGACACTCTGTCTCAAAAATTTAACATGATGCCTTGAGATAAATAAAATAATCTTAAAATTTAATAATTTAATTAAAGTACACTCGATCGATCTGAAATTTTGATACATCGTTTTTATCATCGTCATGAGTCTGCCTGCAAAATTTGAGCTTGCTAGATTACGAGGAAGCGGGTTAAAAATCAATCCAAATTTTTTTTTCGATAAACAAGCAAACAATCAACCACACACCACGAGTTAATATAAAGGATTTAATTTTAAAAAACCTTAAAAAAACAATATTTTGACTATACAACCTTTATATATGAGACGTAGCTAAAAGAATGTTCATTATAATACGCAGCGCAAAACCATCCAACAATACAAAATTGTTGTGTCGTAAAACATATTTAATATAATGCGCACCGATCAGGAATATGTTTATAAAAAGTGTTGTCAATAAAATACGCACCTTACTGCGCGAAAGGAAAGGTTGTTAAAAATAATAAACACCACGACACTCTATCTCAAAAAATAACATGATACATTGAGATAAATAAAATAAACTAAAAATTCAAAAATTTAAATTCATTACATTCGATTAATCCGAAATTTTGGTACATCGTTTTTATCATCGGCACAAAACTGCCTTCAAAATTTCAGCCCGCTAGCTTACGAGGAAGTGTTTAAAAATCGATCCATAGTTTTTTCGACAAACAAGCAAGCAATCAACCAAATAACCAGACACCCCGAGTTGATATAAAGGATTTAAATTTTTAAAAAAACGTAAAAAACAAGTTTTTCACTATAAATCCTTTATGTACGAGACGTAACTAAAAGAATGTTCATTATAATACGCAGCGCCAGACCATCCAGAAATACAAAATTGCAGTTGTGTCGTAAAACATGTTTAATATAATGCGCACCGATCAGGAATATGTTTATAAAAAGAGTTGTCAATAAAATACGCACCTTATTGCGCGACAGAAAGGTTGTTTAATATAATACGCAACGCGACGCTCTATCTCAAAAAATAGCATGATACATAGGAATAAATAAAATAATCTAAAAAATCAATAATTTAATTACGGTACATTCAATAGATCTGAAATTTTAATACATTGATTTTATTATCGGTACAAAACTGCCTGCAAAATTTCAGCTCCTTAGCTTACGAGCAAGTGGGTTAAAATTGTTGATCAAAAGTTTTGGCGACAAGCAAGCAAGCAAGGGAGGGTGCAGACACCACGAGTTGATACAAAGGCTTTAAAAATAAAAAAACCCGTAAAAAACAAGTTTTTGACTATAAATCCTTTATGTACGAGACGTAACTAAAAGAATGTTCATTATAATACGCAGCGCAAGACCATCCAACAATACAAAATTGTAGTATTTTCGTAAAACATGTTAAATATAATGCGCACCAATCAGGAATATGTTTATAAAAAGTGTTGTCAATAAAGTACGCACCTAATTGCGCGACAGAAAGGTTGTTCAATATAATGCGCACCCTCACACTCTATCTCAAAAAATAACATGATACATAGGAATAAATAAAATAATAAAAAAATTCGATAAATTAATTAGGGTACATGCGATAAATCTGACATTTTGATACATAGTTTTTATCATTGCCACCAAACTGCCTGCTAAATGTCAGCTCGCTAGCTTACGAGGAAGTGGGTTAAAAATCGATCCAAAGTTTTGGCAAAAAACAATCAAGGGTGCAGACACCACGATTTAATATAAAGGATTTTTTAAAACCCGTAAAAAACCAAGTTTTTCACTATAAATCCTTTATGTACGAGAAGTAAATAAAAGAATGTTCATTATAATACGCAGCGCCAGACCATCCAGAAATACAAAAAATGCAGTTGTGTCGTAAAATATGTTTAATATAATGTGCACCGATCAGGAATATGTTTATAAAAAGAGTTGTCAATAAAATACGCACCTTATTGCGTGACAGAAAGGTTGTTCAATATAATGCGCACCCTTACACTCTATCTAAAAAAATAACATGATACATAGGAATAAATAAAATAATCTAAAAAATCAATAATTCAATTACGGTACATGTAACCGATCTGAAATTTTGATACATTGATTTTATCATCGGTACAAAACTGCCTGCGAAATTTCAGCTCGCTAGCTTACGAGGAAGTGGGTTAAAATAGATCAAAAGTTTTGGCGACAAGCAAGCAAGCAAGGGCGGGTGCAGACACCACGAGTTAATATAAAGGATTTAAAAATAGACGCAGTCGGTGCCAAGTACAAAGAAAATATTACATAACTTAGTAAATATGAGTTCTTGAGATACAAACGTAGTACTGTATTCCTTCGCTATTCGAGTGGGTTACGTTCTTTATCCCACCCACAAGTGTTGTAAAAAACTGCGAATAGCGTATGTCGTTTTAAAATGCCAATGTAAGAGATTATATACTGTACTTAATGCCATCCAATCACTTTCTAAAGACACACTTACTCATTAATACAGTACTAAAAAAAATTAGGTATGGAATGAAGATCGGATGCAGTGCTAATCATACCATTACTAAGAAAGGCAATACGAAACAATGCCAGAATTATAGAACAATCAGCCTTCCATTAAGAGACGTAAGATGGCATGGTTTCGTCATATACTGCGACATGATACCCTGACCAAAAATTATCCTTCCAGACACTGTAGAAGGGGGCCGGTGAAGAGGTCGACAGCGGAAAAACTGGCTGGACACATAAAAAGGAATGGACAGGGATGAGATTGAATGAATTATTTGCCGCCGCTCAAGGTCGGAAAATGTGGAGATCGTTGTCTGTTGATGTGTCCATGCGCGCTCCCTCCAACGACCGCAACGGTCACGGGACTGATGATGTTGATGATGAATGTAGTAATATTGCTTGCTGCAAGCAGTTATGTATTTCACTAATGTAGTAATGGTAATTTAAAGACATTTTAATTGTGTACTGCAACAACATTTTAATAAAAAGAAACGTAAGTAGAGGAGGACAATAACACACATTGTATAGTTAACCATACTGTTTATTGTACCGTAAAGTTATATTCTTTGAGTACATATGTATTAGAATTGACAAGAAATGGAAGAAATTTTAAAGCAAACTTAGACCGATTAATACAGTACACACAGTTTAGGTAATAATAATAGAACACAATACAGTACAAGTCAGTAATAATATGCATTTTAAAAATACTATTAATGCATGGTCATAAAAATATGCACTGTACAATGTACATATTGTACATTTAGTGTGTGCATTTATAAAAACAAAATTGGTACTGTATTGCAAAATTAATAAAAAAAAATTATAATATTGTATGTACACTCACCACTACTGGACGATTTTACAATTATACGACAGTGTTAAGCTCCTAACCCGCGAGTATGCGTGGGTGGGAATGGGAAACTGTGAATAGTCGAGTGTATACTGTACACGTTTTTTATAATAATAGTTCATGTCAAAAACAAATTATTATTATTTTTTTTAGAAAATGAAAAGTTGTAAAAACGTAACCATTAATGATCTTATGACTCCTACCTTTTAATCTAGAGACATTTAAAGAATGTTGAAATAAATGTTGATTATAACGTTAAGAAATACTTACTTTAAACAAAAAATCTAAACCTTCATTTGCTTCGAAATTTGTATTAATAGTACATAAAATAATTTTGCAGAAATAATTACAAAGAAATTTTTCAAAAAAAAACCGAAAGTAAAAAGAAGATGATCAAGAAGTAAATTACAATACATTTTCTAGACCTACTTCGAAAAATCAAAAGAAATGCCAGCACCTTGAGTGTCTCCAGACTATCCCTCATGACTTCTCTGGTTTGTTCTGTCTGGTAGCCTCCTGGGGTTTCCTCAACAGACATAGTTCGTGCATGCTCCCTTAAAAAATCATGTTAAATAAAAATAAAATTGATCTCATTTCATTGTTTTGAATTCAATACATGACTTCATCTTACCAATTAAGAATAGAAACAAATTGGTTATTGATTTTTGATAACGACAGCGTTGCATTCGAATCTGCTTTTTTTTTACCTTCTTGTTGTTTATACAGGCTAGAACCTGAATACTTATAACAAAATTTTAGATTCAAAAAGAATTACCAAGTATGGGGAGTCAATGTTGCAGTATATATGGACGTAACGGTGAAATTGCATCACCGGTGGACCTATTCACATACAAATTCAAGGTGGGGCTTAAAATGTTGAAAGTTGCAGACAGACCGGTGATTCAGCATTCCCATTGTGTTACTGATGGTCAAAATCATTATCTATTCACAGCGCCATGCTCAACGACGCCTGTGAATGAACTTTTGATATCAATTGAAAAATTCATCCGCTCCAGCCAAACAGAAATGGCTATTTCAATTATTTATGTTTTCTGCAGAGATATTTTTGAACTGTGGGGGGGGGGATCTATGGCTAATAATTCTTCAAATAAAAGACGTCTAACTGTTTTGATGTGTGGCTTCTATGCCGTGTGATTCGCTTCATTGACCATGAGACACGTAGACATCTCTTAATTTAACGCAACATTGCTTGACAAGGAAGCGGAAACTGTCATTGGTTGTCTTTTCCTCAGCCATGTCATTAATTGTATTGAGCTTTGAAACACAGAATGGGGAAACGCTGAACACATTAAAACATGTATCAGAGATAAGTCTTCCCCTTCAAATGGTCTCATCGCTAAAAACAAGTTAAAATGTTGACAACTTATCTTCATTGTTGAATTGAGTCATGACTTACAAGGACCTGTATCAGTCTGACCCACCTTATTATGATTAAAGTGTTGAGAATGAAAGTCTACAGTTCATTATTGAGCAAGGACATCGGAAAGACGCATTCTTTACATGCATACAATCAGTTTGTATGTTTACGCACAAGTATACGCCCACGCACACGAACACACACACACATGCGCGCATACGTACATCTATACATACATACATAAATGCATACGTATATTCATGTATACTTACATACATACATGTATACATACATATACACACATACATACAAAATAAAAACATACATACATGCGTGCATTCATACATACATACAAACATCCAAACATGCATACATTCGCGCATACATACATAAAAAAATAATAAAATGTGCAACATGAGCGCTAACAATTATTAAAATAACCAATAACAATAATTATAATAATTATAATACGACCAACAGTTGACACACGACGTGTTACTCAATTAATTGTTGATGCCTACAGATGAGTTGGTAGCTATGTTAGTGTAGGGATAAAGGGCAGAAAAACTATGTCCAGTAACTCTGCCAGCGCGAACCGTTTCTTGTGGTGTCTGTGGCTTCCTGCACCACAGGAGTTTCTGGCGCCATGATCAATCAGGATGTAACAAAAGAGAAGCAAGATTAAAGGTTCTCATAATATAAATTAATTATGATGATTTGTTAAAAATCTTATCTCGAACAATTATACAATCTGATCAGTGTTAGCAATTATGAATTTAAAAGAATGCTTCAATACTAAACACAGTGTAACTTATTTCTAACACTTAAAATACTGTTAAAATTCGCTTGTTGTTTCTCAAATTAAATTATGAATCTCAATATTCAATGAGTAATATTAGTAAACACATTTAATTTTTAAAAAAATTTATAAAAAAAACTCATAAGATTATCATTATCGAGCACATTGTTTATATACCCAGCACATGAGTTACATCCCTTTCTGTGTCACGCCTGGCAGCATACGAATGAACAGACGACGAAAAAAAAATTTACATGACGAAACTTCCTGAGATTCTTTTGTGAAATCATTTTTACTAAAACAAAGATTGATACAAGCTGTTACTCTGAATGCGTCGTAACATTTACAGAGATCAGACAAATAGGTCGTAAAATTAACAGAGATCAGACAAATAGGTCGTAAAATTAACAGAGATCAGACAAATAGGTCGTAAAATTAACAGAGATCAGACAAATTGGTCGTAAAATTAACAGAGATCAGACAAATAGGTCGTAAAATTAACAGAGATCAGACAAATAGGTCGTAAAATTAACAGAGATCAGACAAATAGGTCGTAAAATTAACAGAGATCAGACAAATAGGTCGTAAAATTAACAGAGATCAGACGTCTGTGTAGAATATTGTTCCAGCCAATTACGTGGCATTATGTGAATTCGCGAGAAATAATCCCAACATCAACACAGTGGGTCACAACCAAACAGAAGCGTCACTAGGTAGGTTGTAGGGAGGTGCGGGTGGCACCGCGTGACACAAACACAAGTCAAAGTGATTGCACCAAAATGTAAAAATTATGTATGTGTTCGTTACTTGGCAGTGGCAGACTCGGAAAAGGTCTGTGGGGTTAGTCGTGAGGGTTGACTCTAAGTGCTACCGCACTGGGTGACACCAACTACTGACTGACAGACTAGGTAACAGTTTGAGCAGATAATTATTTTGTTTTGCTTTGGAATATATATAAAAAAAATTCAAACTATTCGAAAACATACAAACTGAATAGAAAATAAAAAAAATGTATTTGATATTTTTTTAATAACACATTTCAACTTTTTTCTTTAAAAATTAAACCTTTTTAATATATATATATAAATAATGATGAATATGAAAAAACAGGTACAAATGTCAATATTTGGAATTTTATATACACAGTAGTTAATGTTTGATACTACTTATATAACAATACACAATTTAAAATGTACAGAAACATATAAATATACATATATACATATATTAGAGCTGTTAACTATTAATTTAAATTTAATCGTTCACTTTTGAAAATTTAACGATTAATTAATCGTCCATAAAGTACGTCACGCTCCAAAGGAGGTAAGAAAGTGTGACAGTGTGTGACAGGGGGAGCTGGGTCGGGCCATGTGTGACGTCACCGTGTTTTATTTTAAATTTTGATTATTTTGCTATTACAAAACAAATTTTTTGTTCGAAAGTGTCACGAGATGTGTGACAGTTTGTGACAGGGGGGGGGGTTAAAAATGGTCAAAAATAGTGTGACGTGCTTCATGGACGGTCCCTTATATATATGTATCTTACAAAATAAGAATTATGCTTAAGTTTCTGATTGATTTCAATTGAATACAAAATTTCAATATAAATAAGTTCATTTTATTGTGTCATGTTCAAATCTCGGAAATCGATTAAAAAAAAATTATTTCCAAAACAGCTGGGTCATGTTAAGCAACAAGGCTAAACTATTTACAAAGTACAAGTGCCAAGTTTAATCATATTAAAAATGATATAAAATGAATAAATTTTAAAAATACATTTTTAAGAAAACATGTCGAGTTTTTTTATTAACAAAGTATGAGAATCGTAATATCTATGTATAATAATAAAAGCCAATTTTCTTTCCGGTCATCCATAGCGATTAGTCCCTCAAACACATATGACTCCTACAGCCAATTATTATTATATTGAACACGGTGATGCGGACGTTCAAAACGAATTATTTTTGGTGCAGTATTTCTTCGAAGACTTTATTTTGAGTTATGTGATTTTGGGATTTATAGTCAAAAGCTCGGTTTTTACGAGTTATTTATTTTAACTATAATGAATAGTATATTTGACGTGATGCACATATATGCCAGTAGAGATGGCTGTTGGAGGGGAGTTACAACATGCCACCGAACCGTGGCGGAACGTCCTTGGACGGGCTTTGTTGCTCT
>CALYLW010000049.1:283119-433466 GCA_944989445.1 Ampullaceana balthica | reverse complement strand
TATTCTATAATCTTATAAAAAATGTACCGAGGAGTAATTAAATTAAATTTTGAAAAATCGTAAAAATTAAAATATGGTATTTTTGTTATAGGGTGTAAAAATTTCCAAATTTCTGTTCGGATTAAAAATGTATATGAAATATATATGAAAAATTGTCGGAGATATATAAACCACTTATTAATCAAATTAACCACTAAATATTCCTTAAATTACTATACAAGTAATTTCAAATTACTGTTGATTTTTAAAAAAATACATTTTTGAAACTATTTTTACAATGAAATTCCCTTACGTTTTAAAGAAGCATTTTATCCATTAGTTATCATTTCTCACACGCATTACTGTAATTAAATTCAAAGAAAATAAGTAAAAGATTATTTACAAATCACTAACTACTAATTGATTGCAAAATATGCCATAAATTGTAACGAAAGTTGTTATAGTAATTACTAAACCTTTCATTGACATTTTATATTTATCTTCTGTGTTATAAATTCGGAGAGTTACCGGATACAAATAATCATGCTAAACTGTATGAAAATTGGAACTCTCAGAATTTGTTCTGATTCTCCGTTGCGATTTCATCATTAAGGCTTGTTGGGGTCTTTTGGGTTTTATTTGTTAAAAATGCGTAGAGAATAAACGCAACTTTTATTAAGTCTGCTGCAACAATTACCGTAAAGACTATCACAAAAATGGCGATCGCCAATCCAGCGAATCCCTGGCTCGAAGGTCTGGGGTCAGGCTGAGAGATCTTCGTTCTTTCATAGGATGCCGTCTCGGTTTTAGCCACGTAGAGATGTTTTTTAATCAACTTGGCGTCTTTTTGGGCCTGTTCCTTGCTGCTGGTAGTGTTACATTTGCAAAAGATTTGAAAAACGGAGTTGAGACATCGGAACCCAGTTTGCATTTGGTCTCAGAGGACTCAACAGTTTCTTGGTTGAGACGAGTGTTGATGACACCTGTGACTCAGGGGAAATAAAAGTGAAGAGCAACACTACCTTTGATTTAGGATTAATGTTTAGATGAAGTTTAATTAATTTGTTTGTTTCAAAAACAGAAAATGAAACATTAGTTTGTAAAGCTTACATATATTGAGCTAGCATAATTATTTTTAAAGTATTTTTTTCTTAACCTCTTAAAATTCATATTTACAAATAACATGTCTTAAATTAACCTTAACCCTAACATTTGTTACAATAATTTTTTTTTACAATTACCAAAAGAATCTTATTGAGAAAATTATACCTCTATTTAGCTTAAACTCAATGATAAAAAATCAAATGTAAAATCATAATGGGAATTATGTCTCAAACGCTTACGAAAATGAATGTTTGAGTCCGCGGCCCGAATGAACTCTCTTTAGGAGTTCAACATCCCATTGTATTTTAATATGGGCTATCAATTTTATAAGTACCAAATTTGGTCAAGATCCATACATTTTCCAAGTAGCTAACGCTTTAACTATTTTTTATATAGCTCTTATAAGAAAAAAAAACATTTTAGGCCCCTGGCCCCCATGAGTATCAATGCTCATTTTTTTAAAATTATTAACAATTCCGGAAGCATACTCAACAATTTCCTAAAGTTTCATAGTGATAGGATGAATGGTTAAGTCAGCTATAAAGGACACACATGCATACATACACACATACACACATACTTTGATTTGTATATGTATAGATAAATTGATGCGTACCTCGCAAATAACCCGCACATACACTCTGATGTTAAGACTGGCGTGTACATACAGCGCCGTATTGTTCTTGCCAACACCGTCTATGTACAATGTCTCGAAGGCGCCCAAGTTGTCACTCATAACGTAACTTGAAATTAAATACATATAATGTACGTGATACAGCAAGAATGAATCAAATATTTTTATAAAACCCTTGTTTTATGTGATTTATGTTTCACGTGTTTAAGAGTTCAACCATTCTCAAACTAGAACAACAGAAAGGCAATCAATAACTCGTTTTCAATTTGTTTTGTAAATTAATTTGTCTGAGGATAATTTTTTAAAGAAATAATTAACCCTTTTGGCCCATTAGAAGATCCTAAACCAAAAATGCTTTAAATTAATGCTTCTAAGTTCTCGTGCACTCATGATCTGTTTGAACTAGTTAAACAAAAGTCAAACCCATGACATCATATGAACACTCTATTAATTGTTGAACATTTTGTTTGTTGTGCAATACCAGAGTGGTGTCATATGCTAATGGCAATAAAATGAAATAAACCACTGATTATCATTTTCAAATATTAGTCATAAATTATCCTTTTAATTTTAAACATAAATCCTACGATCGAAAACACTAACGAAACGTATTTATGGTATGTTCGAATATACATTAAATTGCATTTTAAACTCTTTCTACGGCATCAAACAATCGCTGGTATGTAACGTAGGTTAAATACAAGCCTAAGCCAGCGATGACGCGAATTTTAGTGACACCTACTGGTAAGATCGGGGCTGAATATAAAGTTAATTACTCGTTAAAAAACAACTTCAAATCAATCTAAATGTGTATTTTATATTTTGTAGCCAGGCATTACCTTAAATTCTTGGACTGTTTCTATAAATTTTTAGCCAGGCATTACCTTAAATTCTTGGACTGTTTCTATAAATTTTTAGCCAGGCATTACCTTAAATTCTTGGACTGTTTCTATGAATTTTTAAACTTAAATGTTTTTAGCTAATGTTCGATCAAACCATTTCGTGAACGCGATCAAATACTTTTATTTAAACAAATGGAAGATCAACGGAAACATAGATGAATCGAGATGTGCTATCAATAAATTAATTACATAAATCATTAGTCCTTTGAAAGGGCACGCGAGGATGAATAACGAACAGGAAGATAACGTTCATAATCGTTTCGTAATGAAATATTATTCACACTTTAACATTAGTTTTATATACAATGTTCTGAAGAAATCCTCTGGAACAGGGAGACTGTGAAACTGGTTATCTCAATCTAACAAATTGGCTTGTTATCATAAAAACTTTTCAGGCAGTTGAGACTTCTCTAACATTGAATTAATACCATCCTCTTAGTGGTTTTACGTGATCGCTTGTGGATCTGTTCAACTCTTTTTCGAACCTAGTTTTGTGTTTGATTTGTATGTCAAATATTTTCTCTGACAAAATAATTAATTTTCCTGATGTATTTAATTAAATACCCCCCTCCAATTTTTTTTTCTTGTCCTGTGTGTTAGTATAGTTTGCGGCGAACCATATACAAATAACACTTGCTCAAGCTGGAAAATAAATGAAAGTAATACCAATTATTAATTACTTTTTGTTGTTGTTTTTCTTGTGTTCCATAATCTCGTGGTCGTAGGGGGTTATAATGTTTCCATTAGAACTTTCTCGGGGCTTGGTAGACCTTGGTGGCGCCCATCTCCTCTCCAGGTCAGCGGAGGACATTTTTAGCGATGGTCATTCATCCACATTTTTATTGTAACTTTAACTTGGGCTAGATTTCACGACCCTCAGCTTGTGAGGCGAGTGCACTAATGACTTCGCTATTTAGCTCTTCGCAATTAAATGCTTATTAAATGAAATTCTTTGACAACATTTTTTTCAAAGTTTCTTAGTAAGTCAAACACAGTCTGCCAATTACGCTACTTATTTAAGACGAAGTTGTTTTTATTTTAATTGAAAGAAAAGGTCTCGTCAAGTAGCTTTGAACTCGGATAGGAAGTGTAGAATTAGAAACATAATTTAAATAATACAAACCCATAAAAACAAAGGTTTTTTTTACTATAAATCCCTTATATATGAGTCATAATTAAAAGTATTGATCATGTTCAAAAGCGACAAACATTTACCGACTGAATCTGCCTCAACTCTTGCTGTATAACCGGAGGGTGGAGAGGGGAAAGGTCTGGTCACCGATTGCTGGACCACGCTCATCGTGACACGTAAAATGTAAACAAAAGCACGCCGGTACATCGACGGATCAACTGAATTGTCACATGAAAAAAACAACCATAACAAACAGTGAAATTGAATTACATACGTTGTACAGAGATACACTAAACTTGCATTAATTTAATTACGGTACATTCGATCGATCTGAAATTTTGATTCGATACATTGTTAGGTGACACGGGTCCATGTGCCAAATTTTAACTCGATGGCTTCACGGGAAGTGGGTCATTTTTCACTTTTGTTTTTCCACCCGCATGCCATCCCGACGACGAACGACAGACAGAGAAAGAGAGAGACAGCGAGACAGAGATGGCGGTGAAGTTAATATAAGGGATTTTAAAAAACCCATAAATGCTGAAACACTTTTTAGAGTAAATATTCATGTAAATAAGTTTCCATACTTACTTTTTACCACGTCTCACCCAAGCGTACTGAAACTGAGATAGCCACGTGTCATCACGGAACACAAAGTCAATGGTAGTGGTATACTGTAAGGCTGTTACTGTGAACTGTAAGACAAAGTATCCAAAGTTGTAGGCAGTTTTCTGCTTTGTAGCGTGCTAATGAGCAAATTCCTTTAAATTCGGTTCAATAATTATATTTTAACATAAATAACATCATGACATTTTTATCTTATTTTAAAAGACAACATATAATAGTAAGTAAAAAGTTTCCTTCTTGATTGTCATGCGCATGTTAAAATAATTAGAAAATAAAAAGAAATGATTTAAAAGTAAATTGTTTATAGTTAACAATAGATATGCAGAAAAACGAGCACCTATCACACATGAAAATGAAAAATTATACATACGTCATATATATCAAGATACTCTCTAAACGATCTGCGTGAAATGACTTATGAATTATATCCAAATAGATTTAAACAATTTCGAAATTGTATAAATCATTGATAATAGAATTTACATAGTGAAGGGCATACGAGTTGTGAAACAGAAACACGTAATATATGGTGTATGGTGCCAGGCTTATTGAAGAAACGCAAAATCGAAATATTATATGAATCATTGACGGAAGCAGTTGTATAACATTTTGTACAAGACGTATCTATAGGAAAAAAACTGGCGTTGTTGATAATACAAGACTCATTGATGACATCATATTACAGTAGATAGAACAAAACACATTTACAGAAACTCTTACATATCGATAGTACAGGACTGAATAAAAGCACCATTTACAGCAAATAGAACAAAACCCAATACATAAACACTTACATACTCGATAGTACAAGACTTGTTAACAGAAATACAGTAATCACGTCCTGCTCGATTGTCAGGAATCTGGACGATTTGAATCTCTTCTCCGTCTTGTCTTTCAGGCACGGTTACAGTTACTTTGTGGGTTGACCTTAAGACAACTAAACTTCTCAAGATTTGTTTACCTGTAAGAAAATAGTTAAAACAAATCTTTCTTTTTTTATGAGAAAAATGGTCTGACAAACTGTAAAAAGCAGGTGCCCCAATATTTTTAAAAAAAAGTTCATATATTTTTTCCATTCAAGTGCAGAGCCCGCATAGTCAGAGGCCACAAGAGTAGCATAGACAGAGGCCACAAGAGTAGCATAGACAGAGTCCACAAGAGTAGCATAGACAGAGACCACAAGAGTAGCATAGACAGAGGCCACAAGAGTAGCATAGACAGAGGCCACAAGAGTAGCACCCGTAACGGTATCATGGAACGCGTACAGAAACAAGAGTGTGCCCGGGGCCACACAGTTCACCAGCTATAAAGCTGGGTTCTATTTAAAAAAATAATATTAATACATAAATATATAGGAGGGGTAGTGAAATTGTTTTTGTTTTTTTTAAAATTACAGTGTTAAGAAAATATATGATGTCCCATTGTCGGGTAGCTTTGTTTATTGATCATCAATAGGATTTTTTAAATATTAATTATAACTGGTGCAACATATGTAATTCATCTTATATTAAAAACAATATGTTCAATTTCTTTGCCGTTACAAGCGTAAAGCTTAACAGTCAAATAAAAATGTCCAACCTTTGCATGTGTGTAAAGCATCATGAATTCTAAAGGTTTCATTGTGATCCACATCTGCCCATCCCACGAGGCGCTTTGAATTACATGAATTGTTAAAAGCTTGGGTAAAATATAGATAGGCCATCTCTTTACCACCTGTAATAATTTTATATTTAATAACAAAAATAAATTTTAAAAAACAACAAGAGATAAACACACACATATGTATGTATATATACGTTAACTTAGAGCTAAACGCATATTGAAGTAATGTATCTCATTTAAGTTAGTCAGTGATTGATACCAATACATTTATTTAACATATTCTATATTATTATTTCAGTGTTACAGAAAATGTTCAGATTTTTGTTTTTTTAATATCTTTTTTTAAAATTTGTCTATAACATTTGGGGATTTCCAAAAAAGACCAGGACGTAACAAAGCTAATAATAATCTATAAAAAAAGGACGTTGATCAATATTTTTAATTAAACACAATGGGAAGATGTTATAAAGCATGGTTGTCAAACTAAATCGACCGTGGCGCCATTAGTATAAACATTTTTTTAACAGAGGAAAAATAAAACGTTTTAAAAATTAATATAGTATAAATTATAAAGGAATAAAAATATATCTTTACAAATAGTAATGCGCTTACCTATTTTAACCTTTATGCAATTGATCGATATCCTGATAATTTGCATTTAATAATTACTAGGCTTTTTTTAAAAATATATATCTGATATTATTTTTCCTTTTGCAAAATCAGGTTTTTAACAAACACAAAAAACGCAGTAAAAACACTAACAAAACCGTAAGTGACTAAAAACTCACTCTTGATAACATATTATTAGGACGAGAAAATTAGAATGACGACGTGTTCAAGTTAAGATTGATATTGTTTACCTGATATCACGACTAGCTGCATGTCCTCCCAGCTATTGTTTCTTCTCGGCAGTATAACTACGTACGTGAATCGAATGGCACCTGTGTTAAGAAAAAATATTTACCCCCCAAAAAGTGTATATTTATTTGCAAGCAATATTTGCATACCAATTTTCTAATGATTTTAGCTTTGTAGATGCTAATGACAAACTGGTATAAAACAGTCATGATTATTCAATGGATGATAATAATATGTTTTAAACTTCCCAATTGAGCTCAAAGAATAATTAATTTCTTATAAATAGATCTATATGTAAAGATAAAAATAATTTTAAAAAAATAAAATATAAAATAAAATAAAGAATTTAAAAAAAAACAATAAACATAATTTTAGCTACATTTCTCATATTTTTTGTTTCAATCACATTTTTTTTATTTACGCTAACTAGACAGTTACCGATAAATTTCTTCATGGATTTGAGTCAATGAAATTATAAAAGGGCTCGCAGTAATTTTTTTAAAATTTAAGTCAAATATTAAATGCATGTTTTACTTTTATAGCAGAAGGGCCAAGCTTCATATTCACCAAAGTCATTGAGTCCGATTGTTCTGTTAGCATCTAAGCCCATTGCCATAATCAGGTAGAATTCTTGATCAGTGCTTGGCTCTCCGGTATTCCAGTCAGTTAACTGGACTGTTTCATTATTAGAAAGCCACTTGAAACAACTCTTATCCAGTGAACTCATATTATTTTTAGCTCCAAGAAACAGTATTGCTCCTGTGTCCAGTTCTGTTCAACACGGAGTTAACAAAATTAATAATTCAAAAATATTTGAATTAAATATGCACGTATACATAATGCAACACAAAAAAGTATACTAATAAGATTCGACTAATATAAATGACACGGTTTTTGTTTTAAACATTTGATTCAAAGAAATTGGTTTGACGGAAAATTAATAGACAAAAGTTTGTTACAGCGAAACTTGGTCATTCGTGAATGAGGTGGAACTTTTGGAACAATAGAGTTATTAAACAGCCAACTCAGAACTCTCTACTGACACACAACTCTACAACTATCAGGATATATTAATAAAACGTGTAAATTAATATTTGTACTACGGTAAACGAAACAAAAGTTGTTTTTTTATATTTTTTTATATTTTATTATTTTTTTTTAAAGGAAATTTTAAGCTCACCTAAATTTACTTGTATTTTCATATTTGCGAATTAACTTCCCGTGAATTCAAGTACCACTCCATGTTAACGAAAAACGCTCGAAAGAAATCTACGTATGTGATCGACAGTTGATCTACTACTTTTATTTCAAAATGTGTTTACCTGACTGCAAAGGTACCCAAACTATCTTGTTTGCATATAAACAGACGTACAGATACAGATAAGGTTGAAAAACGTGTTTTTTTTCCGAATCAGGAAGGTGTAAAACGTGGAGTTGTATGAAAATCTCGATTTCGATTTTTTACGCGAATATTTCCCCCGATATTCCTTGCGAGAGAAAGTTAAAAGGAACGATGTAAAACAAATTCAGTGTCGAGATTAGCTGAGTGCGTTCTTCGATAAATATTTATTCTCTTTGTTACGACACTTTTTAAGCAAGATATTTTATTTTGAAACAGCAAGGATTTAAAAAAAGAATGCATGTCTGTTTGTCCTTAATGAATGACCACACCATTCATTCGATATGTCATAAACTCGAAGAAATCGTTGAATTCACTACAGGAACGGTTACTTACATTAAAAAAGAATTACCATTCATTTAGGGTGGGGGCCTTAAATTTGAATTTCCAGTATAATTATGTTAATTACCACTCGAGATTACCGGAACTTGCTCAAAATTGTATAGAAATTTACGTAAAGGATTAATCTTCAGGAGTCCGCTTGCAAATCCGACTGAGTAATTTTTTAGAGGTTTTTTTTAGAAAAAGGGGCATTTTCTAAAAAAAAGTATGATTTCTTAATTCTAGAAGTCTTTAGTTTTTTGTGCTGAATGTTGATCCAGTAAGAACAACATTTTGAATAAAATATAAAGCGTGTTAAATTTATACTTTTTTTTTGCACGATAAAAATTTCACTTAGCTGGGTTTGAAAGCGGAAGAGGTACTTAACGCATTTTTGAATATTGTTTTTGTTGCTTAGCAGGTTTTTAAAATGTTTAATTACTTGTGAGTTTTGACGGCGTAAAACAAATTTGCTGTAATCTATTTCCTATTTTTAGAACATTTACCCTTGGTTTAAAACACGTCAACCAAAATAATGAAGAAAAAATATTCAGACAGTTGCGAAGTTAACTGAATAAATGTTTTTATCCTACTGCGATGGTAAATTTGTATGGCTAAATGTTTTGACAATTACAATTTATTAAAAGAAGATGGGATGCCTTCTTGCATAATAATGAAAATAAATTGTTTCCATGTCCTCGTATTTTTATTTTGTATGATGTATATGTTTACAATTAATCTGTGAAAATGTTAGTTAATTGGAAATTGTATACATTATGTCTAGTTCTTGAGTCGCAAAACTAAGCAAGAAAATATTCCGTTTCTTATCGATCAACGCAATGGTCAATAAGCGTTTTATTGAACACTTAATGTTCTATAGCCACAAATTATAGTTAGTTATAATTTTAATAGTATACAGGGTAGAGTATAGTACTTTTGGTATAGAATCAATTAATATTTGTATGAGCAAATGTAATAAGAAATAGAAACCAATACCGGTAATAAAATTTGAAAACGCTACACCTCGATTCAAGGTTTGAAAATTAGGGTTTCTGCACAGGTGGTAATGTTTTGATTTAAAATGTGGTAGTTTCTTAGAATTAACTACTCACATTTTTAAAATTTTAATTTTTATTTTATTATATACACTTAAGTACAATGAACACTGGTAATTTGTATGTTAACTATACACACCTAACATCATTCCAAAATTTTTTCGTTGTGATCTCAAATTTTTTTAATGTTGGAAAAGTTTCAGTTTCTTATTAGAAATTTTAACGGAACTTCATTTTTGAGCGGGACAAAAACATGTTTTTTGTGATAGAAAAAGAGGATACCTTAAAATAGATAGTCAAAATTAAGTTACCAACAGCTTCTCGCAGTCTTTGCTTAAAATAATCATATGGGTCTTTCTCTCTGAATTCCGTGAGCTTTGCACCTATCGAATTACAATATCTCTGTTGAAGAAAAACATATTAAAATTCTTACCTTTAACATTATCATTACAAAAATGTAAAAAAAGTCAACCATTGATCTACTAACATACATCATCTGAAAGCTCACTATTTAGTCTCTTAACCGACTGGCAAACACTTGAGTAAATTTCCATATCTGTTGCGCAGTGCCACACAAACGTGCATGAACTTAAGGACTAGCTTGCCACCCTACTTCCTTATTGGTTATATGAATCATGGACCATGAAGTTAACACATACACTACTGTTTCATGGGCTAGCTTTTAATGTTTATAGTTCGAGTACAATTTGTTGGTCACGCCTGTTCAAGCATGAGATGGTAGAGGAATAATCTGTTCTCATTTCCTTCACCATAGTTGGATGCGTAGAACTAAGTT
Organism: Ampullaceana balthica; assembly: GCA_944989445.1. Classification (NCBI taxonomy): domain Eukaryota; kingdom Metazoa; phylum Mollusca; class Gastropoda; family Lymnaeidae; genus Ampullaceana; species Ampullaceana balthica. Next base: position 423,057 of record CALYLW010000049.1, on the reverse strand, counting down.
TCCCCCACTAAATTCTTCAATTTCATTAATTTTGATTTTTTAATAACATAATACTCGAAGAGCAAAATGAAATAGCAAAACATGCCATTATTTTAAAAAGTAATAATCGAAACGCAATTGTATTGCATATGTATAAGCATTAAAAGAAGAAATTTTGATTCGTGCTATTTAAGGCATCAATGATTGCAATGTTTTAAAATCCATATGTTTAAAAAAAAGAAAACATATTTCCCCTGTTTTATCAAGAGAAAAAATGTTAAAACGAATCTCAAAACGGAGTTTGCATAGAGCAACACCAAATAATCTTTAAATAAAATTTGAACCATCCACTTTACTATTACTCACACTTATTAATACTTCGTTATCGAAAATCTGCGAGCTGCTTTAACCCAGCTCGTAGTTAGATTTATTTCTCTGATGCATTTATAAAAGGTGTCTAAAGCATTTTGATTTTTTCTATGATTTTTCTGAGTTTTATTCAACGACTGGGAAACATTTGTTGAGACTAAAAAGACTTTTTAAGGCAAACATAAAATAATACAATTAACAGTTACGTCCTTTAAAATGTTACTCATAAGTTTAATTTACGCTTTAAAGGAGAATATTCCTTTTAAATCGACAGAAACTTAATTTGAAATTACATTAATTTCACTCTAAACAGAGAAATATTTTAACGGTTCTTTTTAATTTTCTTCTTCAATATTGTATTAAATAAACATTACGAAGTCAGCGATTTTTGTAAAAATTTTCAATTTCCACACATAAAAGTTGATTTGTTGCGCATTTGTTGTTTCCTCGGACGTCATTAATGATCCTACATGTGGAAGAAAATCAGAAGCCCGAGTCTAGTGCTCTTCATTAGTCTTCCTGGAAGACCCTCCCAGCTATCTGGCCACTTCCCTCGAAGGGACGTAACAGCTGGGGAACCCCCCCCCCTCGGAGTGGTCGGTTCTGAAGCGGCATCCAGGTCAGAAACTCGAAGATGCCTCCCACTAAGTTTTGCCTCACACGGTGGGGTGAAATTTCCCTACTACGACCCGCTTCCACTTTGGCGCCACCCCGGCAAAGCACACGAGTCTCTATGATTAGGACCGCTGCTATGCGGGGGATCATCAATGACCTACCTAGGGTGCAACCCTCACTGGAAGGTGTTCTCAGAGCTGGCGTCCGCTGCATTATTCGCGGTTCCTTTTGCTAATCTGCACTGGCGCTCCTGGCCCTAAATCGGCACCGCTCAATGGCATTGCTAGTAAAATGAGGGGGACGAAAAGGTCGCTTCGGATTTACCCGACATCAGACATCATTAAAATATTCAATTTCATGATATATATATATATATATATATATATATATATATATATATATATATATATATATATATATATATATATTTATATATATATATATATATATATAAATATATATATATAATTCAGAAACACTCTTTTAAGATATACCTTGTTTGTTAAGTTGTGATTTCGCAACGCTCGGTAAAGGATAACAAACATTAAAACTCATTTTCTCACATTGAGTAATTTTGTATGTGTTAAACATTCTAACTGCTATACTTACTATTGATTCGCTAGAGTTCAGTTTGTCTTGATGTATATAATAACACATGTCATCATATATTTCACCACCAGGCATATTTACGTGAGCACAAGGGTTCCCAACAACTGCAATCAACAGAGGGGAGATGAAGAATAAGTTGAACTTTGTCATTTATAAATATAGGCCATTGCATTAAGGTCAATAATATTCAACTGGTATCTCAATTACCCTTACCGTAAAAATCCATTATATAATAGTTGAATGATTTTTTTGCTTAGTTCAGTTAGTTCCATAGTATATCTCAATTGATTTAAATGCATATGTTGAGTTATTTAAAAACATTGTTGTTTGCACCCAAAATAACCAATCACGATGTTAAATGAGCGGAGAGTTATACAATAGACATTAAACAATTGCTCCATCAAATTAACAGTCTATGACGTTGATGTGTCCATTTCTGAACATTTATATGAAATTGTGTGTGTGTAACTGTGTTTAGGCAGATTTAGAGAGCAATGTGTTTTATGTAGTTGTTGAACATGTTTGTAAAGCACTGTGAGCCCAGCTGTGGTACTGCGCTATATAAATGAACATATAATAATAATAATAATATTAATTACAACTGTAATACATACTAGCATGATATACATGCAACATACATTTAATTTTGAATTCAAAAGTTTTAAGCACTCTCATACAATGTAATATTAACATTTAAGAGATCTAGTCCAATTAAAACAGATAGTGTCTCTTCACTTCTAGATATTAAATTATGAGCATTTGAAACAATTAACATATTCAAAAAATTGACTACGACTCCTAAATATGAATGATTTTAGAAAAGAAATTATTGTAACAACAAAACTCAAAAATCTTATTTGTTAAAAGGGGAACTTCATTTTCTTTTAGGATGGCAAGTCATTTTTGTCACTCTGGGGAGATTTTTTTTTCATCGTCCCACTTGACGAGGAAGTAGAAACTGTAAAACATCGTCTTGTAAACACACGTTTTCTTCGGTCTAAAATAAAGGACTTTTAAATGTTTAATTTTTAACCGCCGATAAATTAGTGGTTTCCAAAAACAAAAACAAAAATTATATAGCAATATTTTACGTGAAAAAAAATAAATTTTAACATGTTTTTGGTTCTAAGACAATTTCAGTGATTGGTCTCCAATCAGAAATAAACTGTCTTACATTTTTCACAGATAAAATTATTCAGCAGTTCGCAAGACTTATTGTTAATACTCGGAACTTCGAATGTTTTGTTGGAGGCTGCCATGTATGGACACACATTTGAAGATTGACTTCCGTTAGAAACTGGTCCACCGATCCACCAATCAAATTCTGAAAAAAAATTGGCAATTTAAGTTTAAATATCTATGTCATTAAAGGTAATTGTAGTACACACAGCAAGGTTTTTAATTTTTTTAAAATTATTTTTGTTTTTAAAACTTTCACAAACTATGTGATCGGCTTATAAATTATACGTTTATATTTTAATAGTTGAGACTGGTAACAAAATACAAAACGACAGTCCCTAATTTAGCTAAGGTGCCATGATGTGTTTGTAATCTCTTTGAGTTCTCTAACAGCACGAAACTACCTTTTGAATAAACTTGGAATAATTTATGGTTACACGTTTAGCTAAAGAGCCATATCTTATTCCTAGCCTGTGAGCGTTTAATCGCTAATTTTAATATTTAATGAACTAGCCATCTTGCGACGCCATCAGCTTGATTGACATGTGGTCCGTTTTGTTGCGGAAGTGTGGATTAAACAGTTCAGCACTTTTGGTTTGGCATAACTCCTAAATATGAAGATGGGAATATAAAATATTTGCATTAGAATAAAATAACTTGAAAGCATTAATTCCAGTCAGGTTGATCAGTGTATTCTTTTTTAATATCGTTTATTCAAAAATGTAGGAGGAAAAATAACAAAATTACATTGTGACATCTAAATCTAAAGTAAGCCACAAAGGTCACACAAAACATGGTGTTATATGCTTATGACTATGTGTCCAAGGGACACAATTTACAAAATGTTTACACGGAAATTAACATTACTCTTTCAAATAATACAATAATATAAATCTTAATTAAAAAATAATAAATCGCGTAGTAGAAGAAGTATTAGTATTAGTAGTAGGGGCCGTCAATAAATGACGTCACGCACATAAGGGGGAAGGTGGGCGCACACATTTGTGACTATGTGTTATGATGGGGTGGGGGTGTTTGAGAAATGTGACGTCACAAAAAGCTCAAAACTTTAAATGAAAAAAGTTCTTAAATATTTAATTTCTTACAATTTATTTCATAAAGTTTTATATCGATCTCACGCTTGTAACGATATTACAGTCCACTAAATACATACTTAATTGACAAAAAAGTGATTTGAAAAATCCTTTTTTCAAAAAGAAAATATAGCTTTTAGGGGGGGGGGTTCAAAGCTTTGTGATGTCATATTGGAAGGGGGGTTTAAAGTTTTTGTGACGACGCATGAGGAAGGGGGATCGGGAGTGAAAAATCGGCCATCATTTATGTACGGCCCCACAGTAGTATAAGTAGTAGTTGCTGTTTTTGTAGTTGAAATATTAGTAGTAGTAACAGTGATAATAATAATAATAATTATTATTATTGTTTTTAAATAAATCTGTAAATCACAGAGATTCATTTTTATAATTATAAAATGACAAACCAAACACACTTATAAATATGAAGGCAAGGAAAAAGTATGTAGCTTAAATGATGAATTCTAGAACTGAGACAGCAAACATGACAACCAATTATCATAAAAGGTCATTAATACCAGAAAAATCTACAGAAGAATGCTGCTTTCAATTTTTGGTAAAACAAATGTAACATTGATTTTTTTATGGAATGTTATTACAAGTTAGGTGCGTATATGAATGGGCTGTACTCATGTATCCACAATGTTGAATAGTAACAAATAAATACGATACAAAGCAACAGACTGGGAGCCAACCTTTGTTAGAGCAGTTTCCCTAGATTTGATTTTTTTAAAAATAAGGATTCGAGTTGTTGTTGTTTTTTTTAATTATAGAAGTCCACACAGTTTATCCTTACATTTGCTTCCGACCAATTGCCTGTTGTATTTGACATAAGGAAGCAGAACCCGTCATAATATTCTGAATTCTCCCAGAAGAAACATGGATGTCCAAAGACTACTGGAAAATAGAAATTGTATTTGATTTTATTTCATCATTAATAATAATATAACCCCCTTTCCAGTCCATGACGGACTATGGGGCAAGTGAAGTAGCGTTCACAAGATTTATTCAGCCACCATTAACAAGCAAGGGAGTGTGTGGCCAGCACAATGCCCCGGGGGCCATGCCAGCACCGAGAGTAGAACTCGCGACTATCTTCTACCTTGGTTCGGCAGTCCCACGCGCTACGGCTAGACCACCGGGCCCTTTTATCATTAGTAATATTATTAATATATAATTGTATTATTATTAATTATTGCTAGAGCTAACTTATGTTCTAGGCTTTGCGCCGAGAGGTCTTTGGAAAGAAGCACAAACAATCCAATCCTTTATTTAAGGTATAAATTTAGGCACCTGTTATTAACAAAAAGTTATCAATATTTAAAAAATAATAATTATCACTGCAAACGAACAAACAAACGTAAAAATGATGGAGAGCTATACATATTATACTCTGGCCCCCGAAAGATTTTTTTCTAAATATATATTTAGTGGCAAAATATGGGTTTCTTTCAAATATTTTGAGACACTAAAAAAATAGAATGTTAAATTATATATATTTACTATTACATACAACAGAATACTTATATAAAAAATGAAATTAAAAGAAACAAGAACGAGACAATATTTTAGGCTTGAAATGTCACTCTTACAAGCTTACCTTGAAATTTCCACTGACATCCAAGCAGCAGGATAAAGAAATACAGTGAATCCATTTATTGAAGAATTACAAGCATCATAAATTAAGTGATACGGTTTTTGCCCATGACGTATTGCCTCGTAAATCATTTATATACTTATTCCCAACAAATGACAACTAACTTTGGTCATAAGACGTAATTTCATCACGATTTTGAAAGGATAATAATATTTTTTTTGAAAAATGTTGAAGAAAACAAAATGTATGTTAAAATGTTTGTTTTTTTTTCTTTCCGATGTGTCAGAGATTTCTTAGAGTTCACAAGTGTCAATGACTTGAGCAATGTGAAAAATGAGTTTGCCTGCCTACCGCGGCTGATACGGTTAGACATGAAATGAATATTTGATGAAAGTTCTCTACTAACGTATGGGAAATGATGATACCCAAGTGTTTGGTTTTTTTGGGTTCGGGCCTAATCAAGTATGCAAGGGCGTCATTTATCTAAACGAGAAATGTGCTTTAAAAACATATGGCTCACTAGACCGTTTCATACAATTTAAATATCAAATTGATAATAATAATTTAATCACGCTCGTTGGTAAATCAAAGCTTCATTTTGCTTAAAGTTTACAATTTTGTCAGTATTATATTTGTATTTTTTTATGCCCACATATGCGCAATAGGTCTTATGTAAATATGTTTGTATAAAGTACTCTCTTTTTGATAACATTTAATTTAAAAATTCGTATTTCTTAGCTGTTTTTTGTTTGTTTTTTCCCCGTCTCAACTGACCCACGCTGAACACAGAAGTCTAAACAGTAACTTTTATTTTTCGTCCATAATGTTTATGCAGTCCGAGCTTATCATTTTGTCAGTCGAATGACATATGTCTCGCCTTTGAAAAAAAGTTTAGTGACCCCTATGTTAGATGAGGAGGACGGCAACGCTTGATTTATTTTCGCATACGTGTGTTTAGGCAGTATGCAAATTTTCATGAGAGCCATTCGTTTCCCATTGAGAGCATGTCACGTATTTCCATAGCCATCTCGAATTCCACCTAATTTTTTATGCATGAGCTTTTCGTGGTGGAATGGGTCGTTAAACTTTATTTTATTTAATTAAGCAAACAAAATTGATATTCCTGAAAACGCTATTTTATTTCTCGTGCCGGAAGTAGTCTTGCTTACATAATCATTTTTTTCCGATTTTTCGCTTTTAGCAATACTTTAATTTTCAGTCAACTGATTTGTCTCCTCCCAACTCTTGTAAATATAATGGACAGGGTCATTTTTTGTAAACCTTTGATGAAAAATAAAGATCTCTCTAATTTTGTTTACGTTTAGTGTAGTTAATTGTAGATTGCTTGAAGGGGCAGCGAAAGAAACCAATAAGTTTCATCTAATATCTTGGGTCTTGAAATAAAAAAGAGACACAAAATAGTATTTTAGTGTTGTTGTTTTTTTAATTCAGAAATAAACGTCTTTGGTCCGGCTGTGAAATTTCGCATTCTCCTATAAGCGACTGTCCATTTTTCTAGACATAGGGAGGGGGGGTATTTTTTTTACTGTTGAGCGCGTTGTAGACTTTCTATCCTCTTTCTTCTTGTGGTTAAATTACAGCAGCGAAAGTGGCCGGACATTTCGAGTCCTGACTATTCTCCCCTGGCGGTGAGAACCTACCGATTAGCCCCAGGACATTTCGACCACAAGAGGCTTCGACCCCGGACGTTTTGACGCCGTCGTTTCGACATCGTAACATAAATTTATTTTTTAGTTTTGTTTTTATTTTAAACATGCCAATTTTCTCATTAAAATGAATTAGATTAATATTACTATAAATGTAAAATGAAAAACAGTATGGACAATTTATTTAAACGTTTAATCCATGATAAAACGATTTTTTAAAAAAAGTATACACAATAACAGTTCATACACATTCAATGCAAATTGAAAATTGTGATAAATTCGCCATGCCACTGAAATAAATCATGCCGTTGATGAGGTTGCTTGCAATGCTCGTTCGAGAGTTCCTATATCCTCTACATGCCCGTTACTCCCTTTATTTACCTATCCCGTATTCTATATGGTTACTTATTAATGGATGAAGATGGAGGATTAAAATTAGATTTTTCGGGTTATTTCTTGATAACTTTTGCGGACCGGCGGTGGATGGACGAGGGACTGGCACCGGTCCGCAGACTACCACTCTGAGAAGCACTGGTCTATAGCACATTGGTCTTACGCTGCTACAAACTTTGAGAAAATGTGTTGTCAGTGTTAAAAAAATATTTTTTTTAAAAAATGCTTCGCGTAAATCATTTTATAAGATGTTTCAGGTTCGTCAACATTTTCTTGTGTTTTGATGAATTGTCTTTTGTTTTTATAGGCTTGCAAAGATTTTTATACTTGAAAGTTATAGGTCTGTACTTAATAACTTAAGATGTGTTCGAGTTTTATTTGAATGTTTATAGGGGAAATAATCCATATCCTTTTTTAAAATATATCGGCGTGTTCGGGTTTTGTCCCTTTTCATCTGTTCGGGTTAGTTTCAAATAATTTGAGTTTTTTCCACACAAAAAAGGACAAACGTATCGGACGCCTTGCATCGATATTTAGAAATCATACAAACAACTTTCTTTTAGATACCGTTTAAAGAGGTCAAATAATCTCAAAACTGATTTTCTTTATCATTTCATTACATCATAATTTATTTTAAAATATAGAAGACAATTCCTCTTTCAGTAATAAGAACATGGACACACCTCGTAGATGCTGGAGAGACAATAAAAAAAAATGGAAGCCTGGGGGACTCATGCAGGCGGCCTTTGCGTATGGAAGAATTGCTGACTTCCACAAAGATCGTCTGCTGGTCCTCGTGGACGAGGAGAATGCTCGTCTAACTCAAGGTGTCAATATGAGCATGTCACACACAATAGCTCTCACACAAGTGAGACAAAATACAGAATTACCTTATGATCGACTGGCTAAACATCAAAAGGGATCCTAGTGGGTGGTATTTAAAAGATAGTATGATCCGTCAGCCATTTGTATTTTGAGAATTAATAACGGACTTCATTTTTTTTAAAAAAATTCAGTTATCGCTACAAAAATTATATTTTATTTTATAACTACGATGTTTAATTTTTACAAAACGTTTGAAGAAAAACTTAAAATAAGCTGCTTAATAAGTTTACAAAAAATCATTTTAGATTTAAGTTGTGTAATTTTTATTCGCATACAATTATTATTACTTTTAAAATGAATTTTTTTTTAAGATGAACATTTTTGTTCATCTTGTTTATTTTGAAATCAATATTTAATGAACATGCTGAAACACAGAGGCGCTCTCACACACACATACACACACACACACAGACGTACACAGACACACATACATACACATACACACGGAAACACACACGATGGTGCCAATACGGTTTTGTGTCCTAATTTCAAAGGATATCGCTGCACATTTTCCAAGTTTATATAGTCAATGAGTTTGCTAGTTATTAAAGTACAAAATCACAGGTGAATTTTTTATGATATGAAACAATTTCATGGAATAAATTTAAAAAATATAAATCAAACTGCGTGAAAGGGAGATATTTTGTGTGTGTGTGACAAAAGTGTGTGAGATTGAGAAATGTGTTGGAGGGAAAATGTGTGGTGGTGAGAAATAAGTACCGGGGAGAAATTAGAGAGAAAGAGAAAGTTGTTCAAAGGTGAAATATTTATGTAAGACGAATGTGTGGAAGGGGAAAATAAGTGCGAGTGATTGGGTAATTTAGAGCTTTAGATTAGTGTGAGGTTCAATGGAGAGAGAATAATGACATTTTAAAGAGATGACATTTTAAAGAGATGGCTTTTAGAGAGATGAGATGACTAGAGATGACAGCTAATGAGAAAAAGAGAAAAATCAGAGTTTATAATATGCTTGAGGAAAATAAAGTTATTAGGTGACATAAAGAAGGGTGGCTATTTCAGGGGGTGTTGACAGGGAATAACCGTGTGGTCCTTGTGATAGATGGGTACTGCATCAAGGAGGATTGGCTGTAAAAGAGTATATTACACTTAGAAGGTTTAATTATTGGTAGATGTATGGATTGGAGTTGATTGGTAGATAGTGCAATCTTGTGTGATATTTTAAATGGAAGATGAAAATCTCTGACCCCATTTTTTAATGAGTAAGAATAGTTATTTTTCACATTCTCAGCGTAGTATCACGTTGTTCTAGCTCTCTCTCTCTCTCTCTCTTCTTTCACTTTCTTTCCCGTCTTTCTCGCTCCCTCTCTCCTTTCCTCTCTCTCTCTCTCCCTTTCTCTCTCTCTTTCTCTCTCGATCTCTCCCTACCCCTCTTCCTCCCTTCCTCTCTCTTTCCCTTTGTCTCTCCTTTTCTCTCTTACTTTCTCTTTCTAACTTTCTCTCAATCTCTCTCCTCCATTTCCTTCTCTCAGTCTTTCTCTTCCTTTCTCTCTCTCCAATGCTCTCTCTCACTTTCTCTTCTCTGTCTCTCTCTCATGCTCTCTCTCTCTCCCTCCCTCTCTCTTTGTCAAACATTTAATATCTTGAAAGAAAGAATGATTCGTTATTGAAAACATGTTTGTACAAATATTTAAAACATAAAGCTGTGGGTCACAACGACCACATCAATTTGACCTCATGACTGTTCCAGCTCGACTCACTTTTCTCAACCAATGAAATCCGTCCAGCAACAAAAATCACGTGCTTGAAACATGCTTTGACTGAACCGAACTACCTCCTTAATTTGAACAAAACACCTTCCTTCTCCCTAACCTCTTCAAACTCTTTACTGTCTAAATTCCATTAAGACAACAAACACCCAAGACAATCAAGTTCACCTCCTGCAGCCCTTTGTTGTCCTATAATAAATGTCAGGGTGTCAAAGTCTGTCTGTGTTTTATACCCGTTTTGGGAAAGTTAACGTTGACGCAAGGGGGCCGCTAAGGGCCAGGGTGCTATGACTGCCCCTTTTTCCCGCCCCTTCCTTTACCGAGTCCTGACTTGATGGGACTTGTTGGTTCAAGCGGTGATCAAGTGGCGCCATTAGCTGTTCAAGATTAAGATTTAAAAATGAAAAAAAGAACAACCAACATACCACAGCTGTGTGTCATTTAAGAATATGTATTTGTCTAAAGAATTATCTGGCAAAGCACATCACAATATAAATAAACACAATTTATTAAACTTCTTAAAACATCACATCTTTATACAAGTGCTTTTTTTAAAAATTAAATGATGTTCACAAAATATTATTAAATTATTAAAATACTAGTATAATATAAATTAACAAAATGATTTGTAAGAAAGGAAGAAAACAATAATACTAATAATATCAACAATAAAATTTTAAAATATTAATCTTAAAAATTATTATTATATGGATTTCATTTTTTTTTGTTGTCCTTCTAATTTTATTATATTATTTATATTTTTATAGGATAATTTATTTATTTATTAATGTTATCTGTGAATAAAATACTTTGATTCTGTAAACTCTGTTATTTTAGATTTAAAAAAAAATGTTTCTTTTATGAATCATTGTTTTTGTTTGTAGTTCTCATCTTGCATTTCATCAAACGCATTACGGTTTCCAGATAGCTCAAAAAAATACCGAACATTAGTAAGTGTCGAAATGAGCCGAAAGCACAAAATACCACCATATTTAAATACACAATTCCTGAGATGTTTTAATTTTTTCAATCGCACAAATAACTATATTACTGGACAGTACGGTACAAATCCGGACATCCGGTATATGTTCTGCCCAGATAACTAATCAGCATGATTCTGGAACGAAATGTTCAACTGCACTTCGTGCTAGGAAAGGATGTTTGATATGAAATATTCAATGCTAGAAACACGTGTTAACATCATCGTTCGTTATTGTCAAAAACCCTAGAACCCTTCTTGGCTTGGTTTTTGTTTTCAAGGCGACCTTGATTGTACGACCTGGACGGCCAGAACCTTCTCTCGTGAACAAAGTCAAATGAAGTTATTCCACCCTACACTCCCCTACACACAGACACACTCACTGCTTGTCACCTCTTTTAACAATAAACCCACCGGGTTTTTTTAAAGATGTGCGAGTCAATTTTTAAAAAAAGGAAATAATAAATCAGTGCCCTCCCTTGTACAATTTTATAGTTTGTTGTCCTTGGTGAGTCTGTTATTATCGGTACAAAGTGATTGTTAGATTTGTGTAAGGTATTGGCACATTTATAGAGGCAACGGGTTAAATCAAAATCGTTATCATTATGTAAATATTTTATGAAAGTTTAGCAAACTTCATTTTATTTGCTAAGCTGATGGGTTTCATAATACATGTTCTCATATATAAGTATTTACAATAAAGTTGGAATTTTAGTATTATTATTATTATTATTTGTTTTGAGTTGATATCTCCTTACCCGAGCTTATAACTAGTTAAAAAAAGGTTGATAGATCGCTGGATGAGTTGAAAGCTAATAGCAGACTCGATACCTCGTTAGTTAAGCCGCGAGCACTTTAGTTTAGTTGATATCTTGTTAGGTAGGTTGACAGCTCGGTAGATGAGTTGACATCTCGTTAGATGAGTTGACAGCTCGTTAGATGAGTTGACAGCTCGTTAGCTGAACTGAGAGCTTTTTTAAAGTTTTCTGTGACTTTTCTTAAGTTTTACATATTTGAACACTTTGTTTCTACTAATTAGGACATATGTACTCTTAGTTCGATCATAACGCTACGCTTGTCGACGATTGTAAAGGTTCCATTGTTTTGGTATCCAGTTCGCAAAGCAGAAAATCGACATTACGCTAACAGAGATTGCCACGCGCACTGTCCATTTGAGAATCACATTCAATGTAATGCGTCGGATCCTACGTGGCGCTATTGTGCGGCGTTGCTATGAAACAGTGGGATCGAGGCTATGTGGGCGGAGCCAAGAGAGCTTATAACCTAAGTTAAATCGAATCCGTTTCAAAACTCTATTTGAACTTTCTAAGTGCTGATTGATTTTTACATATTAAATTTAAAAGAACGTCTTTAAATTACTGAATTTGCTTATTAAAACAATAATTATGTTGTAATAATATATGCTCTCCAATCTAGTATCATTTTTCAAAGAAAAATGCTTTATTATATTTATCGTAACTGAAAGGTTTACATAATAATATGGACATGGATTTGAATTTTGAATTCAGCTGGGGAAAAAATGTGTGATTTTTTCGAAATTGTGAGTACATTTATTTCGATGCTGTGACTAACTTTAATCAGCCTGCAAGACGAAAGCGTTGACACAGGTGTATCGTCAAGAATTGAGTCGTTCAAAGTACCAGGAGACTAAGTAGTCAATTTTAACGACACAGCCTTACGCAGGACATACAGATCTAATGTAGGTAATCTATATACATGTAGGCGTACTGTTACTTATGTATATAAAAAAAGAATATACATGTGTGTGTCGATGTATGTGTGTGTGTTTGTTAATGTGTGTGAGTGTATGTGTTGGTGTTAGTTTTTATGTTTATTTAACATTAGTTGGGACGCGGTGGTCAAGTGGCAGCGCACTGGACTGTCGTACCGATGGTCACGGGTTCGAATCCGTGTGAAGGCAAGGGTTTGTTCCCGGGGCCTAGGGCGTCCCTGAGTCACCCCGCTCTGAATGGGTACCTAACACTACACGTAGTTAGGCGGCTGGGTAATGCGTGGAACCCACAAAGCCGTGGCCTGTGAACGCTGCATCACTTGCCAACAGATCATCTGTCATGGTCTGTGGACGCAACTATCTTCTGCATAGAAGGAGCGTCTGTATAGATAAGATAGTTCAATGGAGTTTTTCTTTTTTTGAATTTTGTATCTCTTTACTGAGTTTTCTTTTCTGCTTGAACTTTCTTTTTTCAAATCAATCAAATTAATTTAGAAATATAAGTTTTAATTCAGCTCAGTTTTTGAAGTCATACATATTTGTGGAGCTAATAATAAGCAAACTCTAATCTTACACACACTTTCTAATCAATTGATAAGAATTAAAGAATTGTCGTTTTATTATAATATATATATTTTTTTGTCATTTAAATAAATCATTATCGTTTAGGCTTTAAGCTGTAAAGATTAATGTATTTATGATTACAGAGAACGTGAATGAAGCAGAACATAATTTTGAGAATCGTTGAGCAAGTCAGGAAGGAGCAGTTGTTTAAATAGTACTTAACTAACAAAGGTTTCAAAGACGTGTTTGCTTTAAAAGGAAAAGATCTAACTATAAAATGAATACGTCACAGTCAGGTCACACATGTTGCAGTGTTAACTGCCAACGATGAATAAAAAAACCCAAAGCAAATTATCTCTGATGAGAAAACGTGTTGTTACACGTATCAAAATAGTCGTTCACTAATCGCTGATCGGATGTTGAGTTTTTTTTTATTTAGAGCAAACTTATAAAGATTTTGGAGAATGCAAATGACCAACTGTAAACAAAGTTATACATCTTAATGATGAATGACAATGGAAGAAAAAATTTTTTTTAATAAATACCCATCACGTCTTCAACCATCGAGAGGTCTCCACTATTTATTCGCACAAAGCGAAATTTTAATAATGAACTTTCACTAAGTGGTTGAATTTGTTAAACAACATTCAACTCTCTAGGAATAGATGACAATCAACGGGCAGTGTAAAAAGTTGTTCACTTCAAGAAAATGATTTTAAAAAACTTCAACACGAAAGTGCGACTTGCTTTCAACCATACAGTTTCATCTTGTCTGCAGGGGACTTTTTCACCCTCGTAGCGTGTGATTCACCTAACTTGCAAACATTTCAGATGGTTTAGTTTTAAGCCTTCTGAGACAGCTCACTGCAAGAAACGAAGACACTTTTCAAAGGATTATGAATTGAACCAAGATAAATACAAGCAAACATTTTCAACATGTGAAGATTGCACACATTGTGAACGATTTCGAATAGCATAAATCTTCAACTAGCTGTGACAGCAGACATCTTGAAATAGCTGCGAAGCAGACATCTTCAACTAGCTGAGATTGCGGACATCTTTAACTAGCTGCGATTGCGGACATCTTCAAATATCTGAGACAGCAGACATGTTCAACTAGAAGAGATTACAGACATCTTCAACTAACTGAGACAGCAGACATGTTCAACTAGCAGAGAATGCAGACATCTTCAACTAGATGAGACAGCAGACAGTTTCAACTAGCTGAGACAGAACACATTTTTACTAGCTGTGATTTCAGACATCTTAAACTAGCCGAGACCGCAGGCAACTTCAACTATCTGAAATTGCAAACATCTTCATTTGCTGAGATTGCAGACATCTTCATCTAGCTGAAACAGCAGAAATCTTCAATTATCCGAGATTGCAGACATCTTTAACTAGCTGAGACAGCAGACATATGTTACTAGCTGTGATTGCAGACATCGTCAGCTAGCTGAGGCATCAGAATCTCAACTAGCTGAGACAGCAAATATCTTCAACTAACAGAGGTTTCAGACATCTTCAACTAGCTGAGACAGCTGAAATTTTCAACTAACTGAGACAGCCAACAATTTTTACTAGCTGTGATTCAGGCATTTTCAACTATCTGAGACAGCAGACATCTTCAACTATCTGAGACAGCAGACATCTTCAACTATCTGAGACAGCAGATATCTTCAAATATCTTAGACAGCAGACATCTTCAACTAGCTGAGACAGCAGACGTCTTCACTTGCTGAGATTGCAGACATCTTCAACTAGGCTGAGACAGCAGACATCTTCAACTAGGCTGAGACAGCAGACATCTTTAACTAACTGAGACATCAGACATCTTCAACTGGCTGAGACAACAGACATCTTCCATTAGCTGAGACTTCAGACATCTTCAACTAGCAGAGTTTCCCAAGAATTGAGGTTGTAGACATCTTACAGCGAACAGAACAACAATTTTGTGAGTAAGAAAATATACATATCAATTCTATAAACATTTGGTACTTAATTGATTTTTATGTTTTTCTGTCTTTATTGCTGACGTATGTATTTTAATACATTTAAAACACGGTTCCCAAATGTGCATTCCCAGCGCCCAATGATGAAATTACGTAAAAGCTATACAAGCTATAGCTTAGCGTCACCACTTTCTTTGTGGCTCCACGCAAAAAAAAAGGTTCGAATGACCTAAAGGCATAGTTGACAGTGATATATAATTGCTTGACTTATAAAAGGTCTCATATCTCAACGAACTTAGGGTCTTATCAAATTAATTTTCTGCAGTGCCTGCGCTATTATGAGTTGTTTCTTTATTTCAGGTTGATGTAAAATTTAAAAATAACAAAACAATGTAAACGTTTAATTGTAACGAATTTGGAAAAAGTATTTCTTAGGACTGACGTATGGGCACGTGACTAATCTGAGAATCCCTGTTTTTAAAAAAATTATCTCCCTTTAACATTGTATTTTATTATAACACATTATTTGCATAATTAAGATTTTTGGTTTGTTTGTTATATTGTTATCAGAAGATATCTTGTTTTTAATAGGTTTAATATTTAGATATTTGGAATCTGAAATCAACTAATATACTTGTTTATAATGCTAAAATCAAGGGACATGTGCCTATTCCATTAAGAACGGTATCAAATCTATACTTTAAAAATAATGTTGGAAATTTTACTGAAAAGGGTAAAAGTCTCTGTTACTAAACAATGACATTAAATGAGGTAATGTTGTTTTTGAAACAGTAATTAGATGTTTACAATATTCTTCCCTAATCCATGGGTCTTTAAATCGACTAATTTTAGATTTTCTACATATTAATAACAAATGTTAGCTTTTCATTTATAGTTTTTCAAATTTTGCTTGTTTCAAAAACTGCTTTTCTCGTATACAAAAACTTAAAAAATTAATTTTTGAAAAAAATGTTGCTCCTCTTTCAAAATTCGAACCTCTAGCCTGAATTACGAAAAAAATGACAATCTAAAAAAATGTTTTAGCTATTTTTTTTCGATTATGCGTTTAACTGTAACTAAATAGCCATTACCGTCTCATTATATTAAAGATTATAGATACAAATCATGTCATGTAGAGATAGTTTAATTGATGAATTATTTCAGAAATCCTTTTTTAAAGATAACAAAATAAGCAACGCCTCTGAAAATTCCCATTTCAACACAGAGTAAAAACATTACGTTATTTTTTATGTTGGTCTCTTTCTTCTAAATTGTTTTTTATGACTCACTGATTGCTACTTTAAACACAATATATTAAGAGATTCATTCATCATGTGCACCTATCTTCGTATTCTTGGCGAAAACCACAAACCTCAGTCTTTCATTTGCACAATATTGACAAATATCGGCATAACGGGAACTTGATATCCACTTCTTTATCCCTCGGTTGTTCTAGCTGTTCATTAAAAACTGCTGTGTCTTAAATGCACTCTTGTTCCAACCTAAGTGTACTGTTATTAAATCTAACGTAGTTAAAGATTTAAGGTTATAATTTAAACCAAATTTAGCTCCTTTGATCCCTCTCTTCGAATACACTGTGGAGCTCCACAATTTAACAGACGTCTTAGCAACGAAGCATGATATAAAAACATTGGTTAATGACTACTGTAATATAAGGACAGGTCATTTTTTTTTAAACAATAAAAAAAAATCACATTTCAGATTTACAACCGTGGGTTTTCTATTAAACACTAGAGTCATTATTTCAGTTACTCAGTATTCGAGTGCTCAGAGAATCGCTTTGCGGGACAGAATCGATGCTACACGAGACCTCGTCAGTTCCCTTAACTTCATCGATTGTTTTTAATTTGCAATGTAAACAAATACAGAAATTACAAAATAGTACCTGGCAAGGGGAGAAATGACTGTTGAATTTCAAAAACTCTAAGTGACCTACCACATCTTTGTTTGTGCTGCCCGTCAAACGGTTTTGGTAAAGATGCGTATTAATTAGCGTAACACCAGCAACTGTGAAGTATGTAATTTTTTAACGCTAATTGTTTGACACAAATTCTCTTGACCTCCACACCTCTTCTAAACACTGCCATCCAAGTTCCACAACCCATGTTTCTATTTGTATACATTTAAATACATGCCAACTCTACAGGTGATTAATTCAGCGCCCACCCCCAAAACACATCGCATCTATGAAATTATTGTTATTTTGATTGATGTATCTGGATCCAAACTAGACTATTGGTAGAATTTTTTTTTAAACCTGCTTTGTGCGGCGCATATCACGCAAACTAACAGATTTGCATTACACATTTCACCAACGCCTTCCATCATCCAAATTAAAAATAGTTTTTTTTCTGTTTCTTACTTATCCATACGGTTTTTCTTTCATTTAGTCCTAAAACAATTAATGACCGATTTTTCACTATTACGCACAAAATTTTAGCTCATTTCTACAAGAAACTCCCCGAAGCGACTATATTCAATAGAAAGAGGAGGTGTGATAAAGAAAGAGAGAAAGAGGTGGATATTCAGACGGGGAGAGCTATAGGAAAAGACTGACTGAGAGAGAGAGAGACAGAAAGAGAGAAAGAAAGAGAGAGATAGAGGGACACAGAAAGAGAGAGATAGAGGGACACAGAAAGAGAGAGAAAACAGATGTCTTTATTTTATTTATTTTTTCTTCACCTTCCCCTTAAAATACAAATTAACTAAATGACAACGTTGTCAGTAGTTTTTGTAGCTTTGTTTAAATTTGTACTAAAAATTTACCCTTACGATTTTTGGAATATAAAACTTGTGATGAACCAGTTGCATACAATTAAATTCGAAATGATGTAGACAATAATATTAAGTAACATACTTAACATTTCGGGTGAGAAAATTGTTTTCTACATTTCATTGACAAACGATTTTTTTATAAAAAAGTTTGACCAGTCCTAAATATAACTATTTACTGGCCATGCTTTTTCTATGAGCAATTGTTCATATGTAATTGTATATAAAGATACATTGACTTTTAATTCAACTTCTTTTAGGCCTCTTCGCTTTGAGGTCTGTTTTTGTTTTCCTCAACAGAATTAGTTTAATATTATTATTATTACTTGCGTATCACCCGTCAAAAATGACGGAAGTTTTCAGCTGAAATCTTTTTATTTTATAAAAAATGCACTTGTTTTAGGGTGCCTACGGCGTCGACCTTTTTCAAAAGCCCAACTAACTTGTCCTTGTTTGATAAATACGAAATATTAAACTTTCTGAAATGTACACAAAGTATTTTATAATAGGGGTGGTAGGGCGCCTACGGCGCCCCCTTTGTTTTTTTTTAATTTTATAATTAACCATCATCAACTCCTCTGTTTTACATTGATCCCTTTTCCAAAATTAAAATATGAGTGAAAACAATGACGTTATATAATATTTTTTTTACAGCGCATCTTTAATTTGCACACCTTTTGATGCATTGGTGCAGTAATTTGGTTTTCCCTGCTATCTAAAATTAGAAGCGTCACGGACAGACATTGCAAATTACATTGTTTAATTAGTCGAATTAATACACAAGAAAACGAAGCGTTTGTTAATTGTGTCGGTCAACCAAGACGAGCTTAAGCGATGAAAATACAAATTTAAAAATATCGATTTGTCGATTTCTATAGTTCGTTGTGATACATGTCGGTTGTCACAACATAACGAATATTTTCTAATTGGCGATTTAGAAATGGTGCTGTCTATGTGTCTTGTGTCATGAACTCGCTGACTTATCAACAAGCAGATGGTAAGCGGGAGGTAATCGTTAAATCTAAATCATATCACTGCTAATATTCTCCGCAGCAAATATTCAATGATTTCAAAGCGTAATAACAAAAATAAGAGTGTTTGGTCATCACATAATATATTGCGGTGTCTTTCACTCTAGGGTCATATTAAATGTGTAAGTGACCAAATTTCTGTAAGATTAATACATCTTACAATCGTAAAATAACCAAGTACATGTGAATTGACAAAACATTCAAATTTTAATGTTTCTCACAATTTCAACTGAACAATCTCTCAACATTAACAGATGTCTCCTTTATGGTTTCTGTTTTCTTTTCTGGTTTATCGGGGAATGCGGTTTCTATTGTGAAAAGAAATGTAAATATTTTTTTAATTACATTTTAATCAGCTTGGTTTGATGGATTGTTAAATTTTATCGTTAACAAACTTGGGTAAAAAGATATTTTTATCGTTAACAAATTTGGTTTAACAGATAGTTTTTATCGTTAACGAACTTGGTTTAAAGGAGAGTTTCAACCGTTAACCAACTTGGCTTAAAGGATAGATTTCATCGTTAACGAACTTGGTTTAAAGGATAGCTGGTTTCAATCATTAACCAACTTGGTTTGAAGGGTAATTAGTTTTTATTCAACATTCTCTCAAACTTCATGATATTCCCCAAACGCCATATTTTTTAACGAATTTCAGTCTCGACTGAAATTTAACGTGCCAAATAAATGTAACGATTTACCTGTCAACTCATTTCTTAGCAGTATGCCGTTAGACACACGTAACTTTTTTGTGAGCAACAGCTTTTTTTTGGTAAATGGGTTGTGTTCTTCATAATCGGGCGTCAATTTCGATCGTCAACTTTTGACAATATTCGTATTTCAGTTAAAACATTATTAAATTAAACCATCGTTATAAAACACAATATTGTTATGTCCCGCGGCAAATATTCAAAGATTTCAAATCATAATAACAAAAATAAGATTTCTTGGTCATCACATAATATATTGCGATGTCTTGCACTCTAAGTTCATACCAAATGTGTAAGTGACCTAGCTGATGTGAGATTATTATTTCTTACAATCGTAAAATGAATATTAATATGTGAATTAATAAAACATTGAATGTTTAATTTTTCGCAAAATGTCCGCTAAACAAAATCTCAAACTTCATGTATTACTTCATAAACATTTTCAAAATTAACACATGTCTCCTTTATTGTTTCTCTTTCCTCTTTTTTTCTTTTTTTTATCGTCAAATGCGGTTTCTATAGTGAAAAATTAAAATGTATTTATTTTAGTAATTACATTTTATTAAGCTTGGTTTGATGGATAGTTAGTTCTTAACGCTAACAAGCTTGTTTTAAAGGATAGTTTTAATCGTTATCATATTTGGTTTGAAAGGATAGTTTTTATCGATAACATTCTTTGTTTAAAGGTGACTTTTATCGTCAAGTAGCTTGGTTTAAGGATAGTTCATTTTATCATTAACAAATTTATTTAAACATATAATTTTATCGTTAACATATTGGGTTTAAAGGATAGTTTTTATAGTTAAAAAAGTTGCTTTCAAGAATATTTAGTTTTTATCCTACACACCCTCAAATGTCATGACATTCTCCAAACGCCATATTTTTAAACGAATTCAGTTTCGACAGAAATTTAAAGTGCCAAAGAAATGTAACGATACACTTATCAACACATTTATTAGATAGTATTCTGTTACAAACGATTAGCTTTTTGTGAGCAAATATCTTATTTTTATAAGTTGGTTGTGTTCTTCTTTTGCAATCGTCAATTTCGGTCGTCAACTTTTGACAATATTCGTATTTCAGTTTAAAATATAATTGAACTAAATCATGGTTATAGTTCAAAATATTGTAGGATCTTTGGGGCAGGCCTTCAATGATTTCAAGTCGTAATATCAAAAATAAGATTTCTTGGTCATCACATAATATATTGCGGTGTCTTTCACTCTAAGGTCATATCAAATGTGTAAGTGACTTAGCTGATGTAAAAATATTATTTCTTACAATCCTAACATGAATATGTTCATGCTAATTCATAAAACATTAAAATTTTAATGTTTCGCAAAATTTCAGCTAAACAGTCTCTAAAATGTCATTGATTAATTCATCTAAATTTTCAACTTTAACATATGTCTCCTTTATGGATTCAGATTTCTTCTGTTTTCTTTTATGGCTCACCGTTTGATGCGGTTTCTATTCGGAAAAAAATATAATTTATATATTTAATAATATGTTATTAAGCTTGGTTTGATCGATAATTAGTTTTAATCGTTAACAAGCTTCGTTTAAGGATAGTTTTTAAAGTAAGCAAACGTGGTTTAAAGGATAGTTTATTTATAGTTAACAAGCTTGGTTTAAAGGATATTTTTTTAAATTGTTAACGAACATTGTTTTAAGGATCATTATTTTCTTATGCTACATACTCTCAAACGTCATGATATCCTCTAAACGCTATATTTTTTAACGGATTTCAGTCTCGACGGAAATTTAACGTTTCAAAGAAATGTAACGATTTACCTATTTGCTCATTTGTTAGATAGTGTGCCGTTAGACACACAGTTTATTCCCCAAGAGATTGCACTAGCCCCAGTAAGCTGGCAACGAAAACAAAACATGCCATAAGCGATACTACTAGAAACTTAGATGCTGAAGTTAAAAATTAGCACACATTTTTGTTTGCGCTGCAACTATTTAAATATAATGTTCTACGTCAGTGTAATATTAAATTGATATGTTAAGACCCTAGGACTAGGGAGATGCCCCTTGTGGCCCTCAATATTGCTGCCTTTGTTTTACGCCAGGTCCCAAGACTATGTTAAATACCACCACCCCCCCTTTTTTTCCCACAAGTCCTGCACAACAAGTAGTATTAATTTGCGTCGGCTACGGGTATTACTTCCCCGGTACTCGCATCAGCTGTTGGGCTTCCATCCGCGACCTGGGAAGTCGATTGATGCGTTTCTTATCACGCGATGGTTTTTGGGAATACCCTTTACGTAATGAGTAATGACTCAAGAAACTGTCTTGTTCTTTGTGCGCCAAAAGCTTTAAGCTGATGGCACTTCCCATCAATGTGGTTTTTTCCTTCTTCATATTCAATCGTCACTTTCGTTTGTCGACTTTTCACAGTATTCGTATTCCAATTAAAATATTATTGAATTAAACCATGGTTATTATATAAAAACTATTGTAGGATCTTTGGGGCAGGTGGTATTCAACGGTTTGACAGCGAAATAACAAAAATTGGATTTCTTGGTCATCACATATTATATTGCGATGTCTAAATACTCTAAGGTCATATCAAATGTGTCAGTGACCTAGCCGATGTAAGATTGTTATTTCTTACAATTGTGACATGAATATGTAAATGTGAACTATTAAGACAATAAATTTTTAATATTTCGCAAAATGTCCGCTAAATTGTCTCCGAAATTTCAACATTGATTTTTTCCCAAATTTGTCTACTTCGTGGTTTCTGTTATCTTTTCTGGTTTATATTTTGATGGGGGTTTCTGTTCTGAAAAACAAAAATGTATGTAATTAAATAACTTGGTTGAAATGAAAGCTAGTTTCAATCGATTACAAGTTTGGTTTAAAGGATAGTTGTTGTTTTTTGTCATCAGCAGGCTTTGTTTAAACAATAAATTTATCATTTACAAGCTTGGTTTAAGGGACAGTTAGTTTTTGCCTTTAGCAAACTAGGTTCGAAGGATTGTGTTTATCGTGGACAAGCTTGGTTTAAGGATAATTAGTTTTTATCCTACATACTTTTAGACGTCGAGATATTCTCCAAACGCCGTGTGTTTAAACCAGTTTAAGTATCGACTGAAATTTAACTTTCGAAATAAATGTAACGATTTACCTATCAACACTCTTCTGAAATTGTATGCCGTTACACACACACACCTTTTTTTCCTAAGAGATTGCTCTAGTCCCAGTAAGCTCGTTACGAAAAATAAAATGCAATACGCGATACTACTGGGAACGTAGTTGGTGTCTTTTAAAAAACTCCACAGATTTTTCGTTTGCGCTTCATCTATTTAAATATTATTCTCTATGTCAGTCTAACATTAAATTTATGTATTAAGACCCTAGGACTTGGGAGATGCCCCTTATGGCGCTCAATGTAGCTGCCTTTTTGATACCCCAAGGTCCAAAGAATATGTCAAATCACACAGTCCCCCCCCCCACAAATCCTACACAACTAGATATTAATTTGGGTCCGCTTCGGGTATTTCTTCTCCGGTAGCTGCCTTAGGTGTTGGGCTTTTCCCTATCCCTGACTTGGGGAGGAGATCCGTATCTTATCACGCGATGGTTTTGGAAATACTGTTTCTAAAAATAAGGAGATTACGTAATGAGTAATAACGCAGTCCTGTGTGATGCACGACTGGACCTTGTATCACACGTTACTCTCGCAAAAAGTATACACGTTTTATATGACCCCCCGCCTTTTTCTGTTGGTGATTACTCCATTCTATAATTGTCCTAGTTTCTTTGTGGCCCAAAAGCTCAAGGCTTATGGGACTTTTCCCAAGAATCCCATTATTGTTTGTTTTTTCCTCTTTTTCAATCGTCAATTTCGATCGTCGCCTTTTGACAATATTCGTACTCCACTAAAAAATATTATTGAACTAAACCATGGTTATTATAAAAACTACTCTCGAATCTCCGTGGCAAGTATTCAATGATTTCAAAGCGTAATATGAAAAATAAGAGTGCTTGGTCATCACATAATATATTGCGGTGTCTTTCACTCTAAGGTCATATTAAATATGTAAGTGACTAAGCTAGTGTAAAAACATTATTTCTTAAAATCGTAATCTGAATATGTACATGTAAAATAGTAAAACATCACAGTTGTACTATTTAGCACATTTTCCGATAAACAATTTCTAATATTTCTTGAATTATTGCTTCCATTGTTGACTTTTGACAATTTTCGTATTCCAGTTAAAATAGTATTGAACTAAACCATGGCTAACATAAACAATATTGTTGTATGCCCGAGGGGCAGGCATTCAATTATTTATAAGCGTAATAACAAAACTAAGAGTTCTTGGTCATCACATAATATATTGTGGTGTCTTTCATTCTAAGGTCATATCAAATGTGTAAGTGGTCCCCAGCTGAAATAATTTTATTATTTCTTACAGTTGTAACATGAATATGTAAGTGTGAATTAGTAAAACTTCAAATGTTTAAATTTTCGCAAAATTTATGCTAAACGATCTTCAATATTTCATCTTTTATTTGTTCTAAATTTTTAACATTAGCAGATGTCTCCTTTGTGGTTTCTGTTTCTTTTTTTGATGTATTGTTTTTTTCTGTCTCTATTCTAACAAATTAATTAGTAACTATTTTATTAACTACATTTTAATAAGCTTGGTTTGATGGATAGCTAGTTTTTATTGTTTGCAAGCTTGGTTATAAAGACAGTTTTATGTTTAGCTAGCTAGGTTTAAAGGATAGTTTTTTATCGTTTACAAGCTTGGTTTTAATGATAGTTTTTATTACCAACAATCTTTGTTAAAGGAATAGTTAGTTTTATTGGATAACAAGCGTCGTTTAATGATAGTTGTTTTTTTTAAGCGCTAAAAAACTTGTTATAAATGATGGTTTTCATCTTTAACGATCTGGGTTTCAAGGATACATTTTTATCTTACATATTCTCAAACGTCATGATATTCTCCAAATGCCATATTTTTAAACCAGTTTCATTCTCTACTGAAATTTAACGTGGTTAAAGAAATGTAACGCTTTACTTACCAACACTTTTCTGAGATTGTATGCCACTACACACACATTTTTTTCCTTTTAGACATTGCACTAGTTCCAGTACGATAGTGACAAAAATTGTCTTACGCAATACTACTAGGAAAGTAGAAGCTGTCGTTAACAAGTTGCAAACATTTTTCGTTTGTGCAAAAATTATTTAAATAAAATATTCTAGGTCAGTCTCACATTACATGTATATGTTAAGACCCAAGGACTAGGCAGATGCCACTTACAGCACTAAAAGCAGCTGCCTAAGTTTTTACGCCAGGTCCCAAGAGTATGATAAGTGTCCTCCCCTCTTTCCACAAGTCCTACACAAGAAGAATTAATTTGGGTCCACTACTGAAATTTTCTCCCCCCCCCCACACGTTACCTGCCTTAGGTGTTGGGCTTTCCCCTATCCGCGACCTGGGGAGTCGATTCATCCATTTCTTATCACGCGATGGTTTTGGGGAAAAAACAACTTATTCTAAAAATAATATCATTAGGTAATGATGAATGACGCATTCCAGTGTGAGTGAGACAAGACTAGCCCGAGGGTCACACTTTACACTCGCCCAAATTGTACAAGAATTACATGATCCCCCGCCATTTCCTGTTGGTGAACACACCATTCTAAAACTGTCCTAGTTTCTTTATGGGCTGAAAGGTCAAGGCTGTTGGCCCTTTCTCCGAGACTCGCGTTATTTGTTTAAGGTCACGTTGACCTAAGAAAACGGTCGTCGCTTTAAACAAAGAGGGGGAAATCTACACACCGCGCCCCCACGCCCCTCCACACACTTTTAACACCCCTACGTTATTGAAACAGCAAGTGCATGCCTGTGAATTTAGCGCAAATTACATTTTTGCGTGCTCCTTACCTATCTTTGTATGGTCTATATGTTAAATCTTCCCTAAAAAATGTTACATTGTTTTATCTAATACACTCTGAAATAAATGTATTTACGTATCAGGAAAAAAACGTCTGTATTCTGCCTGATGCTTGCCTCAGTTGCTGTGAGGTAAAGGAAAAGAATTCTGAAGAGTTTTGGGTAATAATAAATTAAAGATTATTTTTTTTTAACTCTTTATACGAACTCATTTTAAAGTTATGTAAATAAAATCTAAGTTATGAAGAAAAAAAAATGTTTCTTCTTTTTAAAAAATATCACATAACTCAGAAAAAACTTTGGAACTGCTAATGAAAAGCTCCGACAAGGCTCCCAAAAGCGGTAAATGTAAATTAACAAAACAATAATTTAAAAAAATGTTCCCAAAATTTCCGCTAAACAAACACTTTAATTTTCATCCATTAATTTAATTCCTATAAATTAACAACATTAACAAATGTCTCCTTTTTGTTTTCTGTTTTCTTTTCTGTTTTCTTTTCTTGTTTATCGTTTGATGCGGTTTCTATTCTGAAAACATAAAACGTATATATTTTATTAAGTACATTTTAATAAGCTTAGTTTGATGTATAGTTCGTTTTTATCGTTAACAAACTTGGTTACAACGATTGTTTTTCGTGCATCAAAATTGTCGTAAGTTCAATTAACCCCAACAACGATATTTTAATGCTGCCTTTGATTATTTATTTTTTAGTGTGGGTGGGGCTAAGAGGTGACACTTTAATGTAAGGTCACTGCGTATTGATTAAGTCACGTGGCATTAGCATACCCAGACTGGGAGACAAAGAGAGCGGAGTGTTGGACGGCTGTAAACGTCGGCTGTGTAGATCAGACTTGAGACTTAATTATGTGTTTTATTGCCGTCCTGTTGATCACGTGACACACAGTGTTATGTTATGGATGTAGAACATTGTCTGGGTAGAGAAGTTATCCAGTTCCTAACAGTTAGAATGCAGTCCCATTCTATATGATATACTAACAGTGTTAATAACTTTATAGTATCTGCTTACTGATATAACCTTGAAACAGTAAGGAGTATTCTAAACGGAGGAAATGTATGCATATAATATATATTCATACATATATATATATATATGCATACATATGTATATATATATATATATATATTCACACTCATAAATATATATGTATATATTAGGGCTGCGCAAATTAACGATTAATTTCTCGATTAGGCCCCTAATCGTTAAAAATTGTATCGATTAAATATCGATTAAAATAATTTTAATCGATAAAAATTCGATAAATTTAAGAAAATATTTATAATATTTAGAAAAAATTTTAGTAATAAATAATAAATTATTAATAATTAATAATAATTTATATATATATTTTTTACGTACAAACATCTCCCGCGTAATATTAAAATTTATTTTATTAATATATGTTGACCGGCAGACGTCAACTATAAAATGGCTGACAGCCAGAGCCATATTTACACCATTTTGGGCCCCCAGGGCAAAGAAATAGTGTTGGGCCCTTCCCCCGCAGAAATAAAAATGAATATACATAATATATATAAATAAACATATTCCCATGGGGCCCAATATGCTCGTGGGCCCCTCGGGCAAATGCCCAACGGGCCTATGCGTTAAGACGGCCCTGCTGACAGCATCAGCGCAGTTAAATTTAAACATATTACTAGAAAGTTGAGCAAATATGTTGTTTTTAAGCTAACTGCGGATGGCAAAGTCAAAGATGGTGAAAACGTTTACTGCGTCCACTGCCATAAACAATTCTCTTTTAAAGATCATACATCGCTGACGTACCACCTTCAGCACAAATAAAGTATTAACACATTGTCATGAAATTTAGTTCAAAATATTCTTAATTTTCAATGTCCGTGAGAAATGTTCAGTTTAATGACGTCATAAATTTCTATTTTTGGTTTTAATCGAAATTATCGATTAATTAATCGATACTTTTTCAAAAGTTAACGATTAAATTTAAATTAATCGATAACAGCCCTAGTATATATATATATAATTAAAACCATCTTCGTTTTTAATAGTATAAATTCTTTTCGATTTTATGGGATTTTTAAAATGATACGAAACATAAAGCTTATCATACAATTTTTTATTTAAAAATTTTAAAAAGTTAACTAGTCCTTTTTGTATTACTTAATGCCAAATACCAAACGAAGAAGTGCCACGATAAAATGGATTACTTAACTTTAACAAATACAAATTGAGACATAAATTAGCATGTCCCTTATTAAAACCGAACTAAAAGGCAGAGACCGCAAGGGCAGCACACGTAAGGGTATCAACCAAAAGGGTACACAAAAGTGACGTTTGTGGCAACACAGTATCATGAGCTGTAGCGGATAAATATCCCCCGCCCCCACCCCCAAACCCCCCCCCCACCCAAAAAAAACAGAGCAAATTTAAAAAATATAACTTCTAATGTTGACGTGAAATCCAGAGGTTAAATGATATGATCTTTCAGTTTGTATCTTAATCAAATTTTTCGGTCATCCTCTCCACCAAACTCTATTTGAAATTAGTAACTAGTAACGTGTAGCCTTGTCTTTATGCAAAATGTTTAACGCTATGGAGGTTTCACAACTATGAAATAGCCAAATAGAGTAGTCTTTCGGACATCAGTCTGTAACATTTGAATAATGTCAAACGATTCGTGCAAATGACGTAAGAACAGTTTACCTTCTGCATTCGTTCAATTCTGTTTTCAATTTGAAAGTAAAATGTTCAAGAATTCCTACTAATATTTTTTAAATCAATTGTACAAGGAGTTCTTGTTACTTTGCTCATTTATGAGCTCTTCGTCTAGTTTAAAGTGTATAACCATGAGTAATCGCTAAAATACATATTAATAAACATGTTTCTAGTACGAATAATGTAATGGACTTACTCGAAAAATTTAACTTTCCAAATATGTATAATTGCACATGTGATTGCAAAACCTGTTCAAGAAGTTATACGTATAAGAATTTTACGGCCGTTAATTCTCGCATGTTTGCTCTCCTTGTTAAAAAATACTTTTAGTGGAAGAAACATTCTCTTTAGTAAAGATGAACAATATTAAATACGGTGTATAGATTAATTAAATCAATTATTTTTTTATAATAAGACGAAAAAAAGAAACGAACAATAAATAATTGTTATATTATAACATTTGTTAATATAAAGAAACCCACAAAACTTGAATATAAAACATTTCTTACATAAAATTTGAGCAAATTTCAGAATTATATAAATTTGAACAATTTACCTTCATTTTCATAAAATTCTTCCTCTGTTTGTATGCATGTAAAAAGGGTAGAATAACTTGCACTGCCAAATTTCTTTTAAAGTGAGAAAGATTAGTGCAACACGTCGACCTCACTATTTCGGCTAAAACCACCTGATCCAGCAGCAAGACGTAGTCATGACGACTGTTGATGGAGTTGGATGATCAGGTCATCATTTCTGTCTCGTCATACTTTTAGGGTTCCACAATGCTTGTCTGCGAGTCTCGTCTTAACCGTTCGCATTTAGGAACTCTTAAAAGTGAGCGTGCGGTCACCCGAAACCAGTTTTCTCATACTGGGTAGACATGTCCAATGGCACCGATGCTTTTATCCCATTGCTTAACGTCACCTGGTTTAGCATATCAGTCAAAAACGGTTTCTTGATGTGTGGCCACTGTACTTGGAGCCACAGGTGAAAGCTTCAGGTTGGAACAAAAAATGGTGAACAAATAAATAGGTTCCCTTTTGTGTCTTTGATGAAAATACTTTTCGGAGTTTTTCTTTGGTATCTAATATTAACATTCTTCTCACAGAGGTCAATTTTCGTTTCCTTAATTGTCTGAAATACACCTGAATACCAACGATCATTATCAGCAGATACTTCCAGATTTGAGTAATAAATATATTATCATTATAATATATTTACGCTCAATTATGTAGCGGAAAGCTGAGGGACATCACTCTGCTTTTTTTTTAAAAATTGGATAATCATTTTGGTTTCCAGATTAACATTAAACACCCTCCACGCTATTATTAATAATTAAACAATTTCATGCGGACGTTTGATAAGAGGTATTATTGGTGCAGTAATTTGTTGCGCTGCTTTCTAAAATTACTTTAAAAATCGTGTGGTGTTTAGCACTGTAAAAAAATATTATAAACATACTTTGTGTACATTTCAGGAATATTTTGTATTTGTCATATAATGATATGTTACTTCGGCTTTTGCAAAAAAAAATCATTTATAAGATACTTTGTGTGCATTTAAGAAAGTTTAATATTACGTATTTATCATACAAGGACAAGTTAGTTGGGCTTTTGAAAAAGGTGGGCGCCGTAGACGCCCTTAAAAAGGGGGGCGCCGCAGGCGACACGGCGCCGCAGCATAAACTAGTGCTCAATAATTTCAAATACTACTGAAATTCTTCGAATTTTTTCTTCTACGATATTACCTGTTTTGGTCTATCAGTGACTCTTTTATATAAACTGAAAGAAATAAGAGATTTTAATTGATTAAATTATTAGCATCAATTAAGTTACTGCATGTTTCTGTTGTAAAACATGGTTGAACTGTAATATTAAATATCTTATTAAACGTTGATTTTTGTGCATCTGAATAATGTAGTCTAAGTTAGACATAACTTTTGAACAAACTACCCAAGTAATGTGTGCCAAGGTTATATGATTTTCGTAATCAGAAGTTGTTTTAGCTTTACGCCTAAATTGTATACACACCTACAACATTGCTCAAATGTGTCAATGTACATTCTCTTTTGGGTCGAGCGGTCATAAGCCTCGATTGCTATCAGAATCTCGAATCGCTGAAACGCGACGGGACTGGGTTTTGATACCGCAGTATTTGCCAGTGTCAAACGTAGTTCAGGTAGGTCGAAGCTTTTAAGTTGTCCTCGAGCTGTGGGACCAGTTGCACGCGTTCCTTGTTCTTGGGTATGGGGACTGAATTTTCTAGTTCGTGGACCGTGTCCATGAAGGATTTTCTTTTCAGTCGTGTCCTCTTTACCCATCGGTCTTGTAATTGGAAGCAGGTTTCGTCATGCTCCAACCTACGGTAACGCTCCACAGTGGTCACGCTTGCTTTTTCGCATATTATATTCTGTTAAAGCACAAGACTGTAAATGATGCAGTCTTGATGGTAAGAAACGTGGTACAAATATAAGTAACGGTGTAGAGGTACAATCATAAATGTGCATGTAACGCTTTTTATTTTACAAGGAAAATTGTTCTGGAATTCTTTTAAATTGTCGGTGTGATTATGGCCATGACTTAAAAATTCTTGTTTCGTTTTTCTTACATAAGGAGTTCTTCCAAAGACCTCTTTGATTCCGCCTGTGTTGTAGTTGACGTTAAACATAATGTCTCAAAGAGGATGTGTACCTTGTGACTAAATGGATGTTTTAAGCTAAGGCCACTAAATACATTTGTAATCATTTTTTTATCACTGAATATAATTCTTACTTTTGTGACTGAGTATATATTGTATTTGTAAGTGACAATTATAATTAGCTATGACTGCATAGATATCATCTCATTGTTATGGCTTAATCTATATTGTACATTTTACTACTTATATATAATCTGTTTTCACGACTAAATGTATATACTATATGGCAATGATGGCGAACCTATGCCACGCGTGCCATAGACGGCACGCAGAGCCTCATCAGCCGGCCCTCAACTGAAATATTATTTCCTTAATTAAACCACTTTGCTTGCACTTCGTGTAGGTACTTTGATATATGTAATGTAAGTAGGTTTTAATTGAGTTTTGGGCACGCGGACCCCAAAAGATTCGCAATCACTGCTATTAGTAATGCTACTGTATATATTCAGTGCTATATGGTGTGGCCGAATATATACAGTATTTTAAATGGTGTAAAGTCGTTCTCATTAACCCTCATTGCGAATGAGATGCGTTCCACTGTCATTCTGATAGTCGTAGTGTATATAAACATTGGTTAATTTTGACGGCTCCTTGATATCTCATTACTATTGCGTATGGTGATGACGTAAGAGTCATGTGACCTTTCCTTTTAAAACCTGTGAATCCTAACCTTAAAAACTTTGGTTGTCAGTAACATTTTCTAACTGATTATTTTAAATTATCGTATTTTGTTTTGGATTTAAAGCACAATCATGTTGCACATACCATCTAAGTGGTAACATTTTTAATAAAATATTTAGCCCCAGGAAAGTTATTTTGTAAACTTCAATGACGCAAATTTTGTGATTTTGAATACTGACATTTTTTAGTTTAAAATATCGTTTTTGCGGTTTTAATCATTATAATGGAACCACTTGATTCACTCTTATTTTTAGTGAAAATTTTTAATAAATAATTTCTGAAATTTAGTCACTTCGTTTCCAAGATAATATGTTAAGGAAAACCAGATCATTTTTTAAATATATATATTTACGACTAAGGCATCCGTCCGTCCTCAATGAAAATTTTCAATAAATAATTTCTGAAATTTAGTCACTTCGTTTCCAAGATAATATTTTAAGGAGAACCAGATCATTTTTTTAATATATATATTTACGACTAAATTATATAAGGCATCCGTCCGTCCTCAAGGGACGATGGCGTTGACTGCATTCCTTCTCCCTCTTTCCCTTTCTCCTGGCTCTTCTCTCTTCACTCCAAGCTGTATGGATGGCTTCCGCAACTTGAATGCCCAGACTCACTTTTGACTCAATTTAATAAATACAAATTGGGTTTTTTTTGTGTGACTGGACAGAAATTAACGTAGCCGAGTGGTGGCTAGTTCTTAAAACAATAAACTCAAAGTGTTGAATTCTTAAGGAATCAAACAGTTTATTTTATCTGAACAGAGAATACACAGTGGTTAAGTCTCTCCTCTCTCTAAGCTACCTCTACACTCCCTTAGACCAGTGTGGTACTGCCCACCAGAGGTGTCACTAGTAACCGACTCCATGTGAAAGAATTCCCGTGCCGTAAAGACGGGGATACAATCTCCTGACACCTGTGACACCGAGGGCGGGTGTAAACCTAATGAAATTTGTCAGTTTACTGTCATTAAAATTTTTCCTAAAGATGGCGCTTTCTTTACCACAACACGAATAAGTATACTTGTACTTCGTTGTAAGTCGTTACCGAATATGCATTTAAATTTTCTTTAGGAACGGTTTAGAGTACAAAAATATTATGTTTGTTTATAAAATTCGATGTTTTAACATTCACGTACGTGCAATCTTATATGTTCCAAGTTGACGACTGTAATCAAAAAGTGGACTTGCCTAGCGTGCTTATTTTAAAGAAAGAATATATTTAAACAGCAAAATGAAATGAAACAAACTGTTTGTTGATTTTTTTGTGTTAAAATACATTTAATAGCTGGAGTATCGCAATTCCTGACGCTATAAAACAGATAAGAAAGCAATACTTTGTGAAATACTTTTCTACCACTCTTTGTGGTCTGCCTAAATCCATTTCGTTGAATCAATGTCAATTTAAATATGTTTATGCATATATCCGTATCCCCTTACAATTTAAACACATTAATATCTAATTTTGTTATTATTGTGTTTCATGTACGAATTGTGCTTCGCTAAGAAAAACAAATATTCATGATTTCCATCGCGCAATCTCTTTACACACATTGATTCGAACTCACTAATACTACTGATTTCGTGCCCGTTCTGTATTAATTCTAAGAAAATCTCTTAGATTCAGTTACGTAGTCTTCTATAATACGAAATTGTAACGCAGTGGCTACCAGACTGCTGTGCTGTCGATAATAGCTTTATATAGAGCATTGACTCAGGTATAAGGGCTACACGAATATTTTATTTCAAAGGCTGATATACAATGGTAATCATCCCAAACTCTCCCTGTAATATCAAGTACAATTTTACACACACACACACATATATATATATATATATTTATATATATATATATATATACATACATGTATGCATATATACACAGATTCCAAATGAAAAAAAAAGGTAAATACATATTTTTATCACAGGCAACTCTTCTTTCTCTTGGCGGTTCCCTTAATGCTCTAAACATATGAAAATCGCCTGCAGCTAGATCTGGACTGTATGGCGGCGGGTTCAGCACTTCAAATCTAAGTCCCTTATTATCTCTGCCGTCCGATTTGCAAAAAGTAGCCGAGCGCTATCTTGGGTCAGGATTACACCTTTTCGGAGTTTTACCACAAGTTTGGATCTAAATTCAGGATTCAGCTCAGTTTGCAACACACCGCAATAGTTCTCGCTTCTCACAGTTTTACCTCTTTTGGGGGGGGGGCATGAACGGCGTATACACCTTCCATGTCCCCCGTTTAGGGTAAGCATAATGCTACAAGCTGATTGATGATGTTTAAATTTGTTGACGTCTGGCGGTGATGGGGGATTTCAAACAATGCTTTTAGCCTTATTTCCAGTTGGTTCTACTAAGCCAAAGTTGTATCTACAGTAAAAATTCCATAAGAAAGAGAATACCTCTCTCGCCACAATAACGGACCAAATGTTTGCGAGGGACGTCCAACCTTTGCTTTTTTCGCTGTGTTGACATTTCTTTCGGGGCCCACCTTAGTCACACTTTCGGAAAATACGCATGTCGAGTACAATGGAATACCCTAAGCCACAACTGATGTATAAAGAATTTGGTGATTTTGACCGGCTTAAATTTTTCTCCTATTTATCACCAAAGCCTCTGTGGCTGATCTTACTTGGACAAATTTAGAAGTTCTTCACTGTTGGAAGCGCTCTATCTATTGTAGAACTTGCTACGCGATAAACAGTTATTACCATACTGTGACATTCGACTTACAATGCCCACCTGTTTAACAAATTCCAAAATGCAAAAACCGAATAACTTACTTTGTTTACTTTTTGAGAAAAAAAAAGTAAATGATTTCATTTTAACAATGACAATGGTTAACCATTATGTGTAGATGTATTGTATGATGCTATTAGTTTAAATGCTAATAAAACCAATGTTTGCCCAAAAAAATACTAGTGGCATTCGCTGGGGATCGCTGATGGACGACCCTGATATTTATGGACTCAGTATTAACCTATTTTATCTTGCAAAATATCATAGATTTTGCATCGCTTTAATGAATGCCTTATCGAGTTTTTATCAATGATTACTTTTGGTGTGACTCTTAGCTCTAGTGTTTAGCCCAGTGATGTCCACAAATATTGCCCACTTTGTTATATTCAATAATGTAAAAAATTTTGGATGCCGGAATATGGTAATAAAAAAAACTTGACATACGGTGACTTGTGTTGCAATTTAAAAAAAAATTTAGGATTTTTTGGGGTATTTTTTAATCATTTTTAAAATATTTTTGTTGTTAGAGTAATATTTTGTTTTTAAAAATAGGGACAATGTTGTAGCGATTTTTTAATTTTTATAAATATCCTATTACATTATTAAAATATTACTGAAATTAGATTAATAATAGCCAAGGTATACAATAAAGTTTTACATTAGAATTTCTTGAAATATTAAGAAAACCCAATTTTTTTCAAAAAGATTTGGATGTAAAAACAGCCTTATGATTCTACGTACATTGATACCTCATTTATTTTATTTTCCAAATGGAAAATTTAAGAATAATATTAAGTCAAATATTTATGCATTTGGATGTCATCAAATTCCGTACACATCACAGCCTAGTACTGCTTCGCATTTTTAAAATCAATACGCTGTTGCTAAAAAAATAATAAAACTTCCTCTAGTTGCATACAAAACAGCATATAATATCTTTTTTTTAAAAAAATCATTATCAGTATCGGCATCCTTCCTTCTTAGGAGACGATGGTGCATCACCGTTGGGTTTGGTTGCATGTCCTCGTGTGGCTGAGCAGTCATATCCTTGAGTGAAAGTCTTTTGCACTAGAGTTCTGTGCTTCCCAATGTTTTGGCCTTTTTTCTAGCTCTTCTGTCTGTAGCCTCCTCCATCATTCGCTCCTCGGCTACTATTACGCCCTCTTTTATAACTGTGTGCCACGAAGATCGGTCTTCTGCTTTGCATTTCCAGTCACTTGTGTTTATTCTGGCTGCTTTCATGTCTCTCCGGCAGACATCTTTAAATCAGAGACGTGGGCGACCTGTCTTCCTCTTTCTCGATGCCAGTACTCCCTTTAGGAGGTCCTTGGGGATACGACCCGGGCTCATTATTGTTACATGTCCTAGCCATTTTAGGCGTCATTCACTAGTGATTGAAAATATGCTTTGGATATTGGCACGCATCAGGACGTCACTATTTGTCACTTTGTTCTACCATTTAATGCAAAGGATGCGACGCAGCCACCTTAAATGGAAGCAATGAAGCTTGATCTAATGGGATGCATAAGTGGCCCATGTTTCGCTACGTATAACAATGTACTGATGACACAGGCCCGATAGACACACATTTTGGTTTTCTCTATTAGCTTGATGTTTTACGAAACACGTGTAACTAGTTTATCCATAATGGCAGCTGCTTTGTCAATTCTACTGTTTATTTCGTCCCCGATGGACAGTGAGTTGGAGACCTTGGACCCCAATTAGGTGAATATTTCCACAACCTCCAAGCTTTCATTGTCGATATTGATGGTAGGAGGAGAACAGGTTTCTTGGGCCCTTTAAAAAAATATATATATATAATGTTGCAAAAGAAAAAAAAATGCAAGAGAGTTACTTACAGTCAGGATGACCGCCAAATTAATTTTAAACGGGGGCAGTTGTATTTTGGCGGCGGTCCGGACTTAGTTAAAGGCTATATTTTTAAGTTGTTTAAAAATGCAAATACAATTTTTTAAAATAGCATGTATGTGTTTTAGAGCATTTAGATTTAAACACTTGGAATGTATTAAAAGTATTTAATTAGCGTAAACTGTGGAGAGCGTAATGAATTCAAATTTAGTTTACATCTTTATTTTAAAACAGAAAATATATTATGTATGTGTAAATAGTTATGTTTTGCTATTTTAACAGTGAAAATTTGAGTCATTGACCTATGAGTGGGATTAGGATTACCCGTATTATGCATGCTGCCGAAAATAAAAATAGTGTTTTTTTAAAAATATTGTGATATTAGAGTATGTATCTTTCTGATTAAAATAAAGGACGGTTATGTGCAGTTATCGAACTTTGGTGTCTGGCAAATCAGGTCCACGTGTCTTTTCACAAAACATGATGACGTTTAACTCAGTCTGTACTGACAACAATGTCGTGTGTACGCAGCACCAAATTTATAATATACTTGTAAACTTGCGGAAAATGCTTTTTCAAACATAATATTTCTAATTTCTGAATAACGATATCTATTAGACTTTGTAGAAAAGATATGTTATTACTTTCAGATACATATTTTTCAATTTTAAAAAAAAATAAAAAATTTTACAACATGAAAATATTTTAAATTCATTATATTCATTAAAATATCGAATATTAGGATTCTGTACCACCTCAATTATCTGAATCAAAACCAACTCTTTTTGTGCATATGATTCTTTTAAGTGTAATCTTAATAAATTTTATAACATAGGTAAGTATTTGCATATACAAGAAAGCTTTCACATTTTCTTGGTATTTGCCGACGTAGAGTTTGAAACATTGTGCTTCAATGCTAAATCTTGTAACGAGGTTGGTAATCCCTTGAGCAAACATCAGTGCTGAAATGAAACTAGATTTTTTTTCAAAGTTTTTACTTCAGGAAAAGGATAATAAAATGAAACTTGAGTATTACATTAATTTTTTATTCAATTACCCTAGTAATATATCTGTCAAATAGGTCCATTATAACAATATGAAACCAAATAAGATTTTTTTAAAAATACGTTTTAGCTAGCTTTGATTTTGACGATAGTTTTCAAGTTAAAAAATAACTTCATTTTTATCTTTATTTACTTGTAAATATATATTATTAAACATCGCACACTCTCTTTTATTATAGAGGTGGTATCCGTCTCACAGACATAACTATTGCCTTCGTAAGTGTGCTGCCCTAATTCTCAGAAGTTCTTAGATTCAAATTTTTTAACTCATTGCTTCGGAACACAAGAACATTGTTACACTCGAGATATTATTGTAATGGACATGTCTTTCCATGAACTTGGTAAAAAGCGCACTTCTTCAATATCACAGTCAAACATAACTTTGAACTTTATTAGAATAATTTTTTTTTAATAAGCATTATACGTTTTCTCATTATTAATGACGTGTTTTAAATTATATCCGTGTATATTTAATAAAATAATGGCTTTTATGGTTCTTTAACGATGTATATTTAACTAGTTAACAATGCAAGTTTTCAAATTATTGAATTGAGGGTCAAATATTAATAAATAAAAAACACACCTGCCTTTAAGGCGATATTCACAAGAGCCTAGTATTTTAATTGGTATCTGTCGATGTCGAGGCCGCATTTATGGGTTTTCCCGAGCAATACTTGAGGTAACATTAGTAGTTGAATGACAGTCTTTCTATGTCTCGGCGCATTCCTTACTGGTGTTTGTTATATATTATTTCCCTGTTTGTAATGGAGTTGAAATTCATTTTTAACTCTAAATTCGCATTACTCGTTGGACTTCGTGTTCATTAGATGAAATTCGATAACGCAAGTTATAATTTATCTCTCGTTTTCTCGTCGTTATCACGAGATAACTTACGACAAGGGCTACGTCTCAAATAGTCGTGTTTACATTCACAATTATTGCCCCCTCCCCCACAGTGAAGCTCGTCAACTCAACTTATCTCATATTTTCAAGGCCTGAGACTAGTCTCTTAAGGCATTGGCTAATACCTGGGCAACCTGCTCCATTTGCTGAGCTGTGCCATACACCATTGTCTTAACCTGGGACTCTTTTGACATCCTTACCTCCCCGGAAATGTCTAGCGCGGTACACGGCGTCAACAGGTGTAAGACTGTCTCAGAGGCTAGGCTACAATGGCGGCAGTTCGAGTCCCTGTTGGGATATAGCCTGTTAAAGTATGAGCTCGTCAACTCAAAGTGTCGACCGTGAGTGCAGACAACGTTCATGCCAGATGTTATTTAAAATCTCTATTTTTTTAAAATTTATTTTTCAGAATAAACTTTTAGTATTTATAGTAGTAGTAGTAAGTCCCATGACCGAAGGTCGTAGCGGATCCCTAATGTTTCCATTAGAGCTTACTCGGGGCTTGTTTATACCTGGTGTGGGCCCCAATTCCCTTTCAGGGGGCAGCGGAGGACTTTCTTAGCGTATCATTTATATTGTGGCTTTGCGTGGTATTTATAGTATCTCTTGTAAATACATACGTGCTCTTGAGTAATACAGATCATTGATCAAGATTAGACGCATTGAGTGATATCACTCCGACACATGTTCTGCCGATGGAAAACTCTCTTCTAAATTAGAAATCGAAGAGAACATATAAAAGAAAATTCTAAGTTTAAAAAAAAATAAAAATAAAAAGTGTAAAAAGTCATCTCGGGTAGGAAAGGGTGAAGGGTTTCCAAAGTAACATAATATCCAACAACAAAATCAAAACATGATACACAGAAATATTTTCCATTTTCAGATAATTGCTAATAAACACTGCGCTGTAAACGAGTGTCTGCCTATACGCGGGAACTTAAGAGTATTCTTCGTACGTATAGGCATAGGTGTAGTTGTCATTTTAAATTCTTTTTTGCTTATTTTCTGTTAGTAAAATGACTAAGTCCGTAGACTTTAGAACCAACGTAAATAATGGGATGAAACTCATTCCTCGTCTTTTTCTATTCCTAAATGGTGTTAATAATTGTGACATCCAGACTAGACTTATAATGTTGGAACACAAATGTATGCTATCTTCTACCTTGGGTTGAACTGCATGATCATTTGCTTCCATTTGGTTACGCAAGTAATTTATCTCTTGTCTCATGGGTCAAGGTTATGCCTTCGTAAGGAGAATAGACTTTAAAATAAAGTTTTTCACTTGATGCAATTCATTTATCGGAGAAGTTCGTTAACTTAGTGTTGTAATTATGATTGGTTGCCTTTACAGACGAAAGTCATCACTATAATTGTTAGCATTTGCATTCAGGCCTATGCTGCATCTATTGGTAAACAAACATGTTCTATAACGTAGTGTAGTAAAAAAAATTTGAGGTCAAATTCCGCATCTCCTTTGAACCCGGATATAACGCTTGTTTAATTCATAACATCTTCAACAAGATGCGAACCAAATTGTATCATTTTAATATGGATTGGTGAATATATACCATCATAACGATTAAATAGTTTTTATTTTATTCTTTTGAAGCAAATGTTGATTTTTTAAAAAAAAACTATTTCAAATACATGAATATACAATGTGGTAAGTGTTCGGTGTAAATTGTTGTTGGCTACTTGGGATCAAAACAAGTGAGTTCATTCACCTAGAACAAACCTTAAGGGCGTGAACTTAAAAATACAGGCATATGTTAACAATAAGGATATTTTCAAAAAAATCGTGGAGTAAATGTGGGTTAGGGAATTTGCAAGTTAAAAACAAACAAGTTATACATGTAAATAATCAAAACATATTAATAATCCATAAAATTTGAAAGATGTACAGAACTTCAAATACCTGGGAGCAATGATATCTAGAGATGGTAACTATGAAGGTGATTTTAGAGCTAAGATTTGGTCGTCAAGGGCAGTAAGAGAGAAATTAATCAAATTAAGGAACATCAAAAACATTAGCTTTCCAACACAGCTCAGGTTATACAGAGTTCTAGTTAAAACAATATTCCGATATGGGTATAAGACTCGGACACTATTGGCACCCACTGAAAGCAACCTGCAGGCTTTTGATAATGTCAAAGAGAAGAAATATCCAGATCTCTTATCTTAAAAACAATAGCAAAGAGTATGTCTTGGACAGAATAACTTCTACTTTGGACCGTCAAGAAACCATTATAGTGACAATAGATAGATTCAAGCTGGCATCGTTTGGTTATGTGTTGTGACATGATAGCCTGACAAAAAATTGTCAATGTGGCCGTCAATGGAAAATTTTTCTTGCCAACATAAAAGATCAGAGAGGGCTTCGGCTGAATGAATTACCTGCCGCTATTAAAGACGGGCGGATGTCGAGATCGGTGTCAATTGATGTGTCAATGCGCTCCATCTAACGACCGAAATGCATAAGGAATATTTATAATTAAAAAAAAATATTTAAAGTATTTTTTTCGAGTGAAGCAAACCAAAGAAGAGTGCTTTAAAAAAATAAAATAAAATGAACAAACTTTAACCACAAAGAAAAAGTTATGCCTTGATTAAAATATATTTAAACTCCATAAAAATGTATCTATAGAGTGCATTATAAAAAATAGTATTCATTTGTAAATAATATGAGATGCTCAAATAAAAAAAATAAGTATGTATTCATTTATAGATACATTTATTTAGAAATAGTTTAATCTATGAAAATAAATTACAAAATTATAGTTTTTGTAATATTTTAAAAATATTTGCGATAAAGCGCTATATAAGTTTTACAAATCGCAAAAAAGTTGCGTTCAATAATCTATAATAATAAAAGATAATTTTCTGTCCAGTCCTCGATAGCTATTGGTCCCTAAAACTCCTACAGACTCCTACAGCCAATTACTAGCGGAGATAAATTTTAAACATAATTTACTTATTGAACAAATTTACGCAGACGTTCAAAATGAGTTATTCTACGTGCAGTATTTTTGTCATCATTCAGTATTGTGTTCCCATCTTGAAGTGTGTCACTCCTGCTAATCATTAATGTTACTCCTAGACAACATGCCACCGAAACGGTGGCGGAACGTCCTTGGACGGGCTTTGTTGCTTATATATATAATCTTGAATGAAAAATTATTTAAATACACATAGTTGATATAAAATACATAAATTTAGTTAAATGATAACTGAAAAAAACCATTCAAAATTGTTTTTCGAGCATATTTTGTTTATGCGTTTCCTTTATCATTTATTGCCAAGAAAGCAGTACGAATATGAGTTTTTGACCAAATTGAGAAGGTTTTCAAATTTCACGAAAATTCCCATTGATAGACAATGAAAAGATAACGATCACAAATGTGAAAATTTATTAAACATTAATGCGTTCTCATTAATCTACATGGGGAAGAAAATCAGTAGCCCCGAGTCTAGTGCTATTTCTTTATCTTCCCGGAAGACCCCCCTCGGCTATCTCGCCCCCAAGGGGACGTAACAGCTGAGACGACCATCCTCCTCCCAGAGCGCCACCTGGGCATCCAGGACAGAAAGTCTAAAATGCCTCCCACTAAATTGGCCTCACATGGAGGGGTGGAATTCCCTACTACGACCTGCTACCACTTTGGCGCCACCCCGGCAAAGAACACGAGTCTCAATGGTTAGGACCGAGGCTAAACTTATCAGGCAAAAAATGTCCTTATCGGGAGCTAAATAATGAAGCCGACGATATTTTAAACAATATAATTGCACATCTTTGTGCGATTTAAAACAAAAAATAAAAACAAAGTATACAAAACAACTTGAAGGGTGTTTTAAATACTTTATATACATAATGTTAATAGTAACGATTTTAAAAGAACCAACTATCTTCTCGTTAGAAATATATTCAGGTTGTTATATATTATCTGTTGTTTAATCAAAAACTAAAATAACATTATTGTTTTTTGAAACTGTTATCTTTGTCCTGTTTACAGAACGTACAGTTATACGTTATTTTATATTTTAATTTCCTCTAACCATTCTTCATCAAATGTAAAATATTGTAAAGATCTTAAACATATTTGAATGTACAGACTTACGCCCAACTTGTAATTGGCTTGCATTAAATTTCAAGTACAATACATTAAAAATCATTGATAAATTTTGGCCTTAAACTGAAGTCTACAACGTCACAAACTCTGGTCTCATCTCTGAACCCAACCACTAACTCTACTCTCTAGTAATCGTTGGACATTTGTAATGTCTTTGAAATACTTGTGACCAAAGAATTGACAAAAATGTATATGTATTTAATTCGTTTTCGGGCAAGACCGTGAAGTAAGTTCTGGGTCGGCATAGTGGATGCATTTTTTGCCTCTGACTGAGATCTTTAACATCATAAACTCTACTATCATATCTGAACTTTAGCACTAACTATACTATCTAGTTATCTGTAAACATTCTTAGTGTCTTTGAACTTTTTATCTACCAATTTATTTAAGTAGGACAATGGGATTTACTTTGACTTATGAAATACTTTGTCATAGGTATGGAATGTACACTCATGGTGTCCGCTGTTGTAGCTCACCAACCACAGTATGGAAACCGGTCAATATATCTTACAACTACCTAGTACCGATAAAAAAAAATTGCTGCTTTTACAGTATCTTCAAGAGGCTGAAATCAAATTATTTCTCTTGTGAATTCTCAAATAAAAAATATAGGTTAAGTTATTTCTCAATTTTATTAGGACATTCATGCGACAATACGAAGTAATAAGTTAATTACTCATTCCATTGCATGAAATTCATTGAAGGCGTTTTGTGAACCAATTCACAATTTATTTCCTTCAATTTTTTCTGTTTGTTAAAATTAACAAACATTCGAAAGGACCGTTTAACTTTTCAAATATCTGAAAGAAAATATCTCGAATTTAGCTTTTGTTAGCTGCCCTCAGTTCTTGTGAATTGGAGTT
The DNA here is from genome assembly GCA_944989445.1 of Ampullaceana balthica. Classification (NCBI taxonomy): domain Eukaryota; kingdom Metazoa; phylum Mollusca; class Gastropoda; family Lymnaeidae; genus Ampullaceana; species Ampullaceana balthica. The sequence continues at coordinate 379,580 of CALYLW010000049.1, read as the reverse complement.
TGGTGAATGTATTTTATTTGTTACCAGGCTGGACTGACTGCAGTGAAATAAAGTCTGGGTCGGCGTAGTCGAAGTATCTTCTTTCAAATTTAATTTTTCTGGATTAATATCATTTAAAATTAATTTTGAAACATCTTAAAGAAGCGTAACTGTTTCTTTACTCTTGTACGAATCACTTCATTAATATGGGTTAGCACATAAAGATGAAGCAGATGCAGATCTGAAGCTTGCTTAAAAAAAATATATATATATTCATATTCTTATTTAGTATGGAGTATTTAAACTTATTTCTCTGGTTATATTGTTTCTTTCGATTTGACATCGTGATTCGCTTTTTTTCGAATAAACTTTCGAGAATTATATTGAACTTGTTAGGAATATATTTGTTGCAGCTCTTTCCAGAGTCATCCTGCTATGTTTATAAAACATATTTATATGCATATATATAGAGATGGAGACATTCCGTTTTATTTGAACTATGAACATTTTGATAAGACGTTACAGGCTTATAGCTAGATTCCTTATTTTACGTCTCTGACAAAATGTAATATTGTGTTTCCTTGAGAGCTGTCGATTGTATGAATTTAGTTTATTACTTATCGTGTAATACAGTTAATCACTTTTTTACACATCGCAGATAACACGAATGTGTCTCTTTGTTTTAAATCAAAGTTTCGTCCCCCTTATTTTTACTAGCAACGCCATTGAGCGTGCCGGTTTAGGAGATTGAGTGCCAGTACTGATTAGCAAAAGGATCATCGAAGAACTCAGTAGACGCCAGTTCTGAAGTAACCTTCCAGTGGGGGTCACACCCTATGTAGGTCATTGATGAACCCCCCGCTTATCGTCGGTCCTAACCATTGAGACTCGTGTGCTTTGCCAGGGTGGCGCCAAACTGGTAGCGGGTCGTAGTAAGGAATTCCACCCCTCCTTGTGAGGTCAATTTAGTGGGAGGCATTTTCGACCTTCTGTCCTGGATGCCCAGGTGGCCGCATCAGAAGCGACCGCTCCGGGTGGGGAGGGGGGGGGAAGGGTTTTCTCGGCTGTTACGTCCCCTTGGCGGCCAGATAGCTGAGGGGGTCTTCCGGGGAGACCTATAAAGAGAATTAGGCTCGGGGCTACTGATTTTCTTCACATGTAGGTTATTGAGTAAGACATTATTGTGAGTTTTCACATTTGTGATCGTCATCTTTTCATCGTCTATCAATGGGAATGTTCGTGAAATTTGAAAACCTTAACTTATTGATCAAAAACGCCTATTCGTACTGCTTTCTTGTCTATAAATGATAAAGGAAACGCATAAACAAAATATGCTCGAAAAACAAATTTTAATAGCTTTTTATGTCAGGTATCATTTAACTAAATTTATGTTATTTATATCTTTTGTTAAAGCATACATAAGCCACACTATTGTGCTCGTTTTACATAGATTACTTGAAAATTATATTCATATGGTATGTACAAAAACTAATAATTGTAAGCTAGCCACAACAAATTATAAATGATATCAGAATCTGTTAATTCCTTACGAAACAATTATTTGTGGTGTGCTTAAAAATATTTTATTCAAGCTTTAAGTTTAGAGAGAAAAACAAAGAGTTCACTATAAAAAAATAATTCAGATTATTGTTCACGAAAAATATTTAGGCAAACAAATAATTGCTAATTAATAATTGTTCAGCTAATAATCTTATAAACTATTCTTAGACGCAACGAAATCTAAATTGTGACACTTTGCTCAGCTGGAGTAAAATGTCATGTGATATCTGAAAATGAATTTATGTGTCTCAACAATGACACCTGCTATCATCTGAAAGGACACGTTATTCCCAAAGACGCCTTTTGGTTTTACTAATGATCTGAATTGAATTGCAAAAGTGTGTGAACCTTATAATCTCATGTAACAAGATGACTGATATAATCCTATTCCTTTCATGTCCACTTTTCATCAGGGATATTTTAATGCAGTTTTAAATCTACATCAATTATAAACAATATTAAACATTTTAAACGTTTTTTTTTCAATTGAAAAAAGTAAGATTCTGTTTTAAAATAATTCTTGCTACGCTACATTTGCATAATTTGTAAAATTAATAATATTTAAACTATTTTTTTTAATATTAAGTTTTGATCCGACGTTTCAATTGAATAAAGTTTTACATTGATCTCACTTTCCTCCCCTACCCCACGATCGCACTCTTTTAAAATCCATTATGTTCATTTTCTTATCGCTCTTGCATAATTTATACATTAAAAAAACTTCGTTATAAAATAAATTGCGTAGATTTTTATATACCAAAGCTAACATTTTGTTACGTAAATTGCGATCTAGAAATAAAGTCAAATGCCCAATCAGTGTTTTAAAATTTTGTTACCGTGTGCGTCGGGTAGCGTTGTCGACCTTTTAACTATCAGGGAAAATATAAAGATACTCTTTAATTTTTGGCGATTTGTATTCCTGACTAATATTTTTGACCATGTCTATGTCTCAACACTTCATTACTCGTTGTACGTGTAATGTTCGTTCAATGCTATTGAAATTACGTAATGAATAAATGTTGGTTCACACCTCACAAATGTTCGCGAGCATTTGCCCAAGCATCACACGAACGAACTATTAAAATACGCCAATATTAGCGTATTTTATAGTGCGTCCATGTGATGTTTGATCAAATGCTCGCGAGCATATTAGAGGTGTGAACCAACCATAAGTGTATGTCGTTCCGTTCTTAACTTTTTAAAAATTCACATTCTGACTTCTGTATTAAGATATCTCCTTGACACGAAAAAAGTTGCGAAATGATGCACAGAAGGAAAGAAATTGAAAAAAATGATAGCTATGAACTGACTCGATCTCGTAAAATTCTTTATAGAATTTGTAAATTGAAAACTGAGCTGCTATTTGAAAGGGACGATGGCGAATTTTGAAATGATGATAAGACTTAGGATACAACGATAAAGTTTTGTAGGTCGAAGACTAGTTCTTTTGAGATTATTTAAAATTATAAACAAATTATAACGTTGGATTTTTTTAGGGGGATTGAGATAAAGCGTTTCGAGAGGGCAATGAAAACTTTGTGGATGTCAACGATGGATTAATGAATGTTCTCTGAGAAAGACTATGCAGTGTATGGGTAATTCCACGGTTTTCTAAATTCAATGTAGCTTCTGAAAATCTCTGCTGAATTTCATTGCGGTAAAGACTACACTAAGACTCTTAAGACATTATGCTCCAGTAGTAAAACAATATAAATTTCGATGGGGTAAATGATCTCAATTGCATGCTAGTCTATCTACACAACCATTCGCAAACACTGATTATATCCTCTTTACAAAAGAAGAAAAGGAAATTTTCATACCAACAAAATAGAAGGGAGACACACAGATGAACATATAATTCCTTAATAGTTAAGTGTGCCAACAAAGTAAACACAATTAAACACAATACACAGCACCAAAAAAAGGAAAAAAAAAGGAATATCTGCCATAAGTAAAAGAATAAATATAATTAAACCCGAATTAGTTTATGCAGAGGATGTAGTTAACATTTGTCCATATACTTTAAGAAAATTTTAAACAAATGATCAGGCAATTAATATTTAGAAAAAACTTTAGGTAAAATAAACAATTCAATTTAAATTCAGACGAAATTAGATAGAATAAACATAATATGGAAAAAAGAAGATGAATGGAGTAAGAATTAAATATTTACAAGTCATTGGAGATCATACAAAAAAAAACGCTGTTGAACACGCTAAGATAAGAGGACTGTAATCTCATGCTTACATAGAATGAAGAATTGGAGACTTAGGCCTTTATTTGTTTTTACGTGTAGATTGTCATTTAAATTAAGAAACTCGTAATGGCCGTCATATCGCTTAGCGAAACACATTTGCAAACGAATCGTTTTATTTGTGTATTTCTTTATTAATAAAATAAAATTGCAACATAGCATTACATACTTGCTTCTTCTTTTTTGTTAAGTGAATCAAACGTGTAAACAGATGTTGTGTCACTTGTTACATATGGCTATTTAACAATAGAGTTGTTAGAATGTGAGCAAATTCGCCATGAAAACGATTGCTTACTTTTTTATTTTTTAAAATGTTTTGTGCGGAAAAACGAAACGCTTCAATAGCCCGAATAACACAACATACAACAATTATAACGTAGACAAAAACATTTTAGAAAATATACATTTTTAATTGTAATGAAAATAAAAATAAAATGGTTTTAGAGTGTTAGAATGTGTTTGCATGAAGCTTTTTGACGAAGTTTTTAAAACATCCTTAAAAAATATGTTTAAAATGATAACAAACATGGGGCACGCGTCATAACATCAAAACATTTCAAAGATGTAAAAATCCAAAAATCGTTAACTAGTAACATTTCTACCCGACCGACGTTACACTTGGCAATGCAGCAAGAGCAATCATGACATTTATAAACTCGCTTGAAATGATTAAATTCATGAAGTGAATGTAATCTGTCGTTTATTACACTTTAAAAAGAAAATTATTTCGCTTTTCATCCATTGTTATAGTAAATACTATCTGAACTTGGACCCAATGTGATATTTGATCCAATGCATCTTCGGTTTTCTTTTAGACTCTTGTGGTTACAGTCTCAATTGCGAGATTGTTTCCGATTATCTTTCTTTTTTTAAAATTGAAGTAACCATAGTGAATATTTTTTACATGTTATCTCTGTTAACGCAACCGTTTAAAGTTATTAAAAAAAAATACTGTAACTTTAAGATATTTCTGAAAAAATGGTTTATTTCGAAACAATTAGAAAAGCTATCGACCCGTATCAAATGTATCAAACCAGAAGTCCTGAGATCCAGCTTCGTGTCTGTTCGTTTCGGAACGAAAGATCTTTGAGACCCTCAAAATAATATTATTATGGACGTGTCTGCCTATTTGGATTCTTTTTTTTAAAGCGTACTTCGTCAACATGACAGTTAAACTAAACTTTCAAGGTTATTATTAGAATTTTCTTAATAAGCATAATAAATATAATCATTTTTAATTAATTCTTTCAAATTATTTTCATGTTTAAATAATTATATATTAAATCTTAAGGTTCTTTTACGACTTATATTTAATTAGTCAACGATGCAATTTTTCCAATTCTTGAATTGAAGGTCATTTATTAATATATAAAAAATACACAGATCTTTAAGGCAATATACACAAGAGCTTAACATTTTAATTAGTTTCTGCCAATGTCGAAGCCTCATTTATGGGGCACTGACACCAATGCCAGATATAACATAGTAATTGGATGAATGTCTTTATAAGTCTCGGTGCATTCTTTACTGGTGATTTACATATAGGATTTGTCTGTTTGTAATAAAGTTACAATTCATTTTTAACTTTAAATTCGTATTACTCGTTAGACTTCGTGTTCATTAGCTGCCATTCGATAACGCAGGTAATGTAACTATTGTTATGTCATCGTTCTCTCAAGATAACTTGCGTCACGGGATAAATCTTAAATAGTTTTGTTTACCTGGTAATGACCTGCAAATGTAATGCCCCCTCTCACATTGAAGATCGTCAACTCAAAGTGTCGACCATGTGTGGAGATAAAATTGGTGCCAAAGATGTGTTTAAAAATATGTACTTATTAAAATTATATTTGTATTTATTATTATTATTTTAAAAAAAATTTTTAATTTTTAGAATTAATAATTTTGTCCTTACAGTATATCTTGTTAATATTTAAATGTTCTCGAAATAGAGATACTTTATCGAGTTCAGAATTTTTTCGCATGAAAAAATAAACGCATTGGGTAATATCACTCCAACACATGTTTTTACGATGGAAAATTATTTTAGATTAAATTAAATTAGAAAACAGAAAAGTGAGTGTAAAAATGTATTCCTGTGTTGAAAAGATAAAAGTATATGGGACAGGCAAATGTGAAGGGTTTCCAAATTAACATAACATCCAGCAACATGAACAAAACATCGTACACAGAAATATTTTCCATTTTCAGATAATTGCTAATAAACACTGCGCTATAAAAGCGTATTTGCATATACACGGGAACTTAAGACATTCTTCGTACGTGTCACGTATGCATCACATGTATATTGCGTGATTGCATGATGGAGAGGTCATGTGAGTGATAAGCGCGGGAGAAATGAAGCCTTCCCATTGGCTGATAAGGTTGGGGGGGGCAGTTGTCAAAGAACTTCCGTAAGGGAAGGACGTGATGTGTGTGCTTGAGAATGCCACGTTGTATAACCTATAATGATTCTTGTACAAAGTATACATATTAAAGTTGTTTTGTTTAAAAAAAATTCTTCAGTGGATTATTGTATACAAGATTATGTATTGAGAGAACGCCTACAAAAGAGTTACATACATATTAAATAACTGGAACCAGTAAAAGTTACAGTACGTATAGGTCTAGCTCTCACGTTTAAGTGCTTCGTTGATTATTTTCTATTCGTAAAATATCCAAGTCCGTAGACATTAGAACCAACGTTAATAATTGGGTGAAACTCGTTCCTCATCGCGCTTTTCAGACCAAGTTTTCAATCTGGTTCTGAATCTTTCTACGGAATTTTCAAAACATGTTTTATCCAAAAACTTGGAAAGCACTAAATTCTTAATGGGCATTTAAAATTGAACATAATTAAGGTAACTTTTCGAGCGATGCAAATCAAACAAGGGTTTAGTTTATATTTTATTTAAATAAACTATCTACAATCAGGAAATTTAAAAAAATATAAATTTAAAAAAAACAAATTAAACAAACTAGGCTTTAGTTTAAATATATTTACACTCAATTACTACGTATCTATTAACAAAATAATAAAACAATCCTATTCACTTGGTAATATTATAAAATGGCCACTTCAAAAATAAATATTCATTCATTGAAATATGTATTCCTAAAGAAATAACATCATCTATAAAGATCTAAATTACAAATATAGTATATTGTATTATGAAATAAGGATAATTGCCTTCAACGAGATATCTAATTTTGAAATTGATAATGACACGTCTTGACAAAAATTTGGATAGTTTTGAATTAGAAAATTATTTAAATCCACAGAGTTTGAATTAAATTCCATTAAGCTCAATTCGAAAATTCTAAACTGTTGATAATATTGTAAGTACAATTAAACTGAATTTTTAGTCGCAATGGACTTACGGTTTGTAATACGACATCCATTGTAAATGCTTCCCTATTTTCTATTTAATTTATAATTTGCCTTCCAGCATTTTTGCCAATTTTTCAGTTTAATATGCTGGAAATAGCCAGTATTCCTGCTACTCGTGCCGGCCTTTTTCTGAAGTGCCTGGAAATCCCTGTCCACAAAAAGATGTCCTGATGCAAAACTGTCTGGTTATGCGTCACAGCTGTAGACATATAAACTTTACTATATCAATGTTACTTACTTTTTTTAAATTTCGTAAATTTAAAGAAAAAAAGGATTAATATGATTATCCTATTGGTATCATCATCACCGCCAATCATTCCGTCTGACGTATAGACCACAAACAAATGCTCTCCAGGCAACCCGGTCTTTCACCAGTCTCTCAGACTGTCCAAAGTTATTTCCACTTTTTTGTGCCCCCCCCCCTTTCAGTTTCCATCTCCAAGTCATTCTGGTTCGATCTTTTTTCTCTTGCCAAGTTGGTTTCAAATGAAGACTTATCTCTTGATACTGGATGTGGGTTTTCAAAGGGTGTGGCCAATCAAACATAATCAGCGCTGGCAGATTAATGATATTCTAACATCATAGTGTGTGCTCCACCAGAGAATCCTCTTTGGTGATGACGTTTGGACAACGGATTCGAAGACCAATTCATAAATATAAAACGTATGCGAAAACCCAGATCTGTTCATGGCTATCTCATTCCTATTATGACCTACATCAGGTTTTTGTTGTAACAGCTGACGTATGAAATATTTAAATAATAAAATCTGATCTTAAACCGGCATTGTGCCGGTTATTAACATTAACCTTCTAAGGTTCTGGACCAAAAATGGAAATTCAGTCACTGTGTCAAGGCTACGATTGACAGCTATAAGAAGCTATCGTTGGTCATTTATATATGATATTTTAATTTTTTTTCGTATGTTAATTTATGAAAATAATTATAATCTTTGATTGTCCATACAAAATGACATTATTAACATGAGATGCTTTTTTTCAGGATATCTTAAGTAATAAGGTCTCGTCAAACTTCTTTTCTGTAATCTTCCCATATTCTTTTATATAAGAGTGCCCCAAGCTGTGCGGGGAATTGGAAGGAGAAGTCCCAGTACTTGCAGAGGAGTACCTCTATGTCGATGCCCGCTTGATGAGGCTCCCATGCGATAAATTGAACCGGGTCCTAAGAGCCTAACGGATCGACACAAAAGACAATGTACTTTCACTCGTTCCGACGTCTTTGAATGACGCACTATTGACAACAGTGAGAGATGCATACTTGTTCTCACTGACCATTTCCAACTGTTTCAGGCTCAAACATACCTTTTTTTGAAAAAAAACCGCTCCATCCTCCTCCCGGACAATGAGACTAACAACGTCTTCTCCGCCCCACCCCTCATTGTATTCAGGAGAGACAAAAATCCGCGAGACCTGCTTACACACAGCCGCCTTTCTACTCCGACATCCCATTTTGGTACTAAACCATGCGGCCATCCTCGTTTCAAGACTTGTCCCTTTGTTACCCAGAAAGACCAGATTGTCTTCCCGAATGGGAACATTCAAGGCTAGATATGGCTTTCATTGCACTAGCCGCAATGTGGTATAAACCATTGTGTGTCAGCGCTGCTCCGCAAAACACATTGGTGAGACCGGAATATTTTCTTGTATCTCGGAGCATTTACGTTTGATCACACAAGACAAGAATTTTACGTTTTTGTGTCACTCATTGTGCTGATGTTACCCGATGCATTCAGCTCCACCTGTACCCCCTAATGACGCCTCTGATATGACACCATAAAAGCTTTGTATTCCTCCCTATAAAAGCCGTATTTTCTATTTGACAATGAGCATGTAAAACATCCCTTTTTTCATTTCAGTATGTAATTAGTTGATTTAGTTTAGTGTACTGCTCTCTAATATTGTAACAAGCTTGAAACCATGTACAAAAAAAGTCATTACATAATTTGTAAGTAATCAAATATTTAATTTGTATTTTAATTTTAAAATTCGCATTTTGATGTGACGTCACTGACTTAATTATCCCCCCTCTTTTCCCCCCGTCACAAATGTGTGACTCCCCTTGTGTGTGACGTCATATATGGACGACCCCAAAGGACAATGTACACGTTGATATTCACGTATGTTTTGAGCAAGGACCTCATTGGAGGGCTGATTTCATAATGCGTATTAGTGTTTTTACTTTTGGGGTATTGAAAGACATCTCGCTAAAAGTTACTCTTTTTTTTTACTTACTTTTCTATCCTTTCGTCCCTAATCATCTGTATTTGTCACATTCACTCCCCTCCCAAAGACATAAGATTTAATTATGGACAGACCCCTAAATTAAAGGAATGGTACCCTAGTATCCTTTCAAAATTTTAAACTAAAACTAAAATAAAAAAATCATTTTTGCATCGCAGTGCTGAAAGGTTTTTGTGCAATTAATTAAATAAAAAATATTTAACACCATTTTTATGTAATTTCTGAGAAATTAATTTAAAATTTATTGTTTCGTCAATGGTTTCTGGATACTTTTTAAAAACATGCCTACGAAATAAAAAAAAACAACGAAATAATTAACGTTGTAATAGCTAATATATATGAAATATTGATCCATTTAATAAATTAAAAACGAAAGTTCTCACGAGAAAATGAAAATTCACTGCAAAATAATATACGTGCTAAAACTGCAGGATTACCCAAGTACTTTTTTATAAAATAAATTAATTAATTAAAATTTAAAAAAACACAAATTTTAAAAGTAAATATCTTATCGTAGTGAATGTGGCAAAAGTTAAACTGAAAACTAATATAAATAAATACTTCTCATCATGGGACCATGCAAGACACAACGACGCAAGTATGTACAACCGAACATGACGAATGACCCTCGCTGGGGTCGACCAATGTATCGAGACCAACAATGGTCCTTGCGTGTCACTTGTATATACAGACTAACGTGAGATTCGTAGTGTACAGGTTATCATGTCCGAATATACGGGGAAGGTCCTTGGTTGAAGCCCGAGCAAAAAAAAATAATTAATTTTTAAAAATGTCTGTTTGTGCCCATTCGTTTACCCCATTATTGCCAAGACTAGCTGACCCGTGGCGTAGCATACGCCGCTAATGATTCAGTGACGGATGAAGACTTCCTGAAAGACACAGTTGTCAAAATGGGGTGGGTTTGGCCAAACAACTGTGAGTGAATGAAAAGAAGGAACTCTTGAGAGACCCGCTTCGTATCATACGCCGCAGACTTGCTCATCATAGACTGTGCAACGAACGGTTGTGGGGGGTGAGAGTACAGACACAAAAAGCTGCACTAAGTAAATAAAAAATAGAGAGTAAACGTAAAGACATGCACACTGAGGTTGTTGTTACCCGCCTCCTATTTATTAACCGACGTTCACTCGCGTTGTTTTGATTTCTTCGTGCTGTAGTTTGTGTTCGTTCTTTCTCCACTTTCTTTGCACTCGCCATGAACAAGTCTGCCGCGCCGCGTCAAGTATAAATAAATTGTAAAAACAAAAATACAAAACTTCGATTTTAAATGATTCCGTTTTCTGTTTATTTACCGTACTAAAACACTAATGTTTAGAATTTTAATCAGGACGGCATCCTAAACAAAATATGAATGAATATTTATTTATGAACCGATCTGGTGAAATAGTTAGCACCTTAAAAGTGTTGTGCTAAAGAAAGTAATAATATTACCAGTTCTTATCTTATCTTATCTTATCTATACAGACGCTCCTTCTATGCAGAAGATTAATGCGTCCACAGACCATGACAGATGATCTGTTGGCAAGTGATGCAGCGCTCACAGGCCACGGCTTTGTGGGTTCCACGCATTACCCAGCCGCCTAACTAGTGTTAGGTACCCATTCGGAGCTGGGTGACTCATGGATTCGAACCCGTGACCATCGGTACGCAAATCGAGCGCGCTGCCACTCGACCACCGCGTCCCTAGTTGTCTACAAGTAAATCAAAATGAAATATTTCTATATCAAAACAAACGTTGAACAAAGGAGATTACCACTTTTTAAGAGCAACTTCAAACATTCTAAAAGTTTTTAATAGAAATCAAAGACACGCTTTAAGGGGAACTATAATATAACCTTCATTAGCGCTTCCGTTTAATTTTTCTATCCCATATTTATATATTTTATAATTTCATACATTACAAAAAAAATAACTAAAATAGTCTCACAATCACAAACCAGAAAAATATTCTTCAAAATAATAACTTTACAAAGTAAGTTAGAGGTCTGAAAATGTTGTATGTACACATAATACCACTGCGAATATACATACAAAACATATATTAATACTTCAAACAAGTTTAGCTGCCCTAATTCATTCATAATCTCAGTGGCGTCACTAGGGGGGGCAAGGGGGGCGGGCCGCCCCGGGTGATACCCATCAGGGTGTGACACCCGAGCCTAAAATTTTACTGTGTGCGATTTTATGTCAGAAAAAAAAAGAAAACATTTTTTTCATCTAGAAAGAAATTAAGAAATACAAAGAAATACGTTAAAGCCGAAAACTTTTTATTAAATAATATCACTTAACTAGCAATAATAAAACAGTCCCAACACACAAACAACATTAAAACAAATTAGGAAAATAAAACAAACCCGTAAAAACAAAGTTGTTGACTATAAATCCCTTATATATGAGACATAACTAACAGTATTGATTATTTTCAAACATTTACAGACTGAATCTGTCTTAACTCAAGTTTGCTTCATAACCCTAGGGGGGGAGGGTGGGTGGGAGGGGGAGAGGGGAAAAGTCTGGTCACCGATTCGCTTGACCGAGCTCAGAGTGACACGTAAAATGTAAACAAAAGCGCCCCGTCGCTTCGTTGGGTCGCCTCAATGCGTCAGCTCAAAATTTCACGTGGGAAAAAAACAATAACAAACCGTGAATTTAAATTACATACCTCATATGAGGATAAACTAAAAATGCATTAATTTAATTACGGTACGTTCGATCGATCGGAAATTTTGATACGATGCATTGTTAGGTCAGACGGGTCAGTGTGCCAAATTTCAGCTCGATCGAATCACGGGGAGTGGGTCATTTTCTACTTTTGTTTTTCCGCCCGCCCATGAGATGATGAGATGATGAGAGAGATGATGAGATGACGACAGAGACGGCCGCGAAGTTAATATAAGGGATTTAAAAAGAAAAGAAACTTCGCAGCTGAGAGATCTTAAAAAAGGCTGGACATGAAAGAGGCAGTGTCTTATGTTTTAAAGGATATAAAGCTATTTGGGCTTTGACACACCGACACCATGGACGAATCCCACCTCACGACTCCCACCACAAAAGTAGGGTGTGGGGGGGAGGTAAGATTTTTATCAAAAAAAAATATATCAAAAAATGGGTTTTCTGTGTTGATCTTTTTTCTAGACGAAAATTATGAATTCAATGTCTTTGAGTTAATATTTTGTTTTATATATATTTATTAAAGGCGTGATATGCATGTTTATATACAGGTAGTCCCCCGGTTACGACGGTCCCATACCGACTTACGCTGTTTTTTTTTGTTTACGAACGCTCCCCCATAAAGAATAATATTACGCGTTATTCCGTTTTTTTTTAAAGCTTTTTTTTCATGGGTTAACGAATTGTTTTCTCTTGTTGAAATAAACAATTTATTGAAAAATATGTATTATTATTATTATTATTTGAACCTACAACTTTCGTTTGCGAATTTTTCTCATGTCGACGTTATCAATCAAGTCAGTAAAGCTAAGAAAGCTTACAAGTACAAGTTCCTTTTCAATGCTCATTAGAGAGAGCATGTCTTTGTTGTCTCATGCAAATTCTAACTCATTTTATATTCTTTTAATCGTTGAAAAGGATTGCTCTGAGTTGCAGTTTGATGTCATCATTGAGAGATAGATGAGAAGTGCGATGTGTACATTAATAAAGAGCTGTGTGAAATTTAGTTCATTCAAAAGCAGCAAAATGTTTAGCTCTGTGCTCGTATTTTGAGTTTGGTAATGGGGTACTTCCTTTTCCTTACCCTGAGCCTGGACAATACATTTTTTAAAGAGTTCTGAAAATTAAACTAATTCTAAAGGTAAGCAGTCTTCGAAATCACTTGAATATTCTTCCATTATCTTGGCTGCTGCCCATCGGATGGCGAAATTGCTGAGCTCAGATAGGTTTGTAAGAAAGCCAAATTTCTCATGGATGTCTTTATTATATATATAACCGATGTTGTAGGGCTCAAGAAAGTTGTCAATGATTACCAGAAATAACTCAACCTTGAAACTTTTGTCTCGGGGTGAATACTGTTTTGGTGATGTCCCTTTATCAAACTGACGCCCTTTTTTCCCCTCTTTTTTTTGTTGTTGATAGCATTGAAGATTGTTTATACTCTTTTTTGCCACGGACTTGTCCTTTCCTTTGTCTTCATAGGAATCAAATTAAGAATGATGTCTTTTAACAAACTCAATGAGAGACTTCCTTTCTAAAATTGTTTCCCGAATTTCAAGTAAAATAGCGACTTCCAGTTGTTCAAGTTCCTTTAGAAATCCTTCTGCTTCAAGTAGACAGCCACGTGGCTGTTTTTCGTTTGTTGCTAATTCTTCCAGTGCTGCGATATTCGCATGGTATAAGTTATTAACAGACCTTACTGCATCATGTCAGGCTGACCATCTTGTGTCAAACAAGGCTTTGTTAACATGTATCAATTTCATGTGTTTTTGAAGTAGCTGTCAACGATGAGTAGATGCAACAAGCCGGGTATAAAGATTTTGCAGAAGACAAAAAATCTGACTGCATCAGGACAACCTGCTGCACTTTTCCCAACCAAATAAAGGGAATTAGCTGTGCAAGGCACATAATGAGCAACACTGCACTTCTCACGAAGAATAGCCTAGTTTCCGTTATACTTCCTACTCATATTTGCAGCGTTGCCGTATGAATGTCCAAGTCATTTTCAGGGATTCATACAAACATTTGCCTGCATCTTTATTATACACTATAATAAGTTTGGAGTACCTTAAATTATTGGTGGCCCTTGGCTTTAGCCCGTTCAGCACCCCCCCCCCTTTTAATCCGTAATAGGGTGTGGGGGTCACGCATCGGTGACGATGTATGACGAGGGGGTGGGGTTAACAAATGTGACGTCACATAAAAAAAACGCGCACCGTTTATTTAATGACGTTTTCGATGGCTTCACGTGTGCTACGACATCAGAGCGCAGACTTGCCCTAAATACATATTTAAATGACAAAAATAATTTGCAACATGCTAATTTTTATTTAGAAAATACGGTTTGAGGGGTGTCAAAGCTTTGTTACGTCATATCGTGAAGAGGGGTGGGGGTATAAGTATGAAGCTGGGGGATGGTGGGTTAAAAATTGGCATCCTCGCATGACGTCATTAATGGACGGCCCCTTCAGTCGTGAAGGGGTGACACCATGAGCTACCGCCCCGGGTGATACCAACCCCAGTGACGCCTCTGATTATCTTATTTTAAAAAAAAAGTAATTAATGAAATCCCAGCCTGCAGCAGTCGATAATAAGAACCTCACTTACCAGAACAAATTTCATTTTCTGGTTCTATATAATGCAGACGATGATATTGAAAAAAAAATTACATCTTTTTGTTATTTTTACTAAACGCATGCTACACAATTTGAAGCATGTTTTAAATACTTTTAATTAAACTTAATATCCGTAACATATACAAATCCAGGGATTGTGCGTTCATGTCATGAAATTTCTATGCTTTATTGAGTATAAAAATATTAATTCGTCAAAACCTAACTTTAAATCGATATTTATTTCGCATGAATTTAATGACATTTATTCTTAAATCGTTTCATAAACAATACAAATTATATTTAATTATAATTAAAACAAAACATAATTACTATATATATTTAGGGCTATAGAAGGTTTTAAAAACGAATTGAAATGTAATGGTATTGATTTATTTTAATAAATTCTATTTCAATATTTCTTAATTAAAAGTCATCCATAACTTACATTAATACTTAATTTGTTTAAAATGATTGAGATGCAAACTTTAAATTATTTTAGCATGCACGATTTTTCGGCAAGGTATTTATTTTAAATAAAGGACAAATAAAATAGATTTTTTTTCATTTCATTGAAATCAATCATTAATACTAAAATTCAATGGTTGACTTGTCTAGAATTAGGGTGAACTAAATATTAGATTTCGTCGTCTTAAGCGTGTGTATGTCTCTTCATTTCCCACAGCAAGCGACGCGTATTTTTTTCAGAGGCTGTCAAGCACATGTAAATGGATAACATGTAGACAGGGTATGAGTTAGCCTGACAGGACGTAACGAATTAGCGAACGTTTCGGCAAAGAGCCGTCCTCAACGAACAAACAGTAAAGAAATAAAACGAATATAAATAAATAAAATAATACAAACTTTGCTGCGGCGAAATCCAAAGAGTCAATGAAAGCAATGCTTTCATGAACACACGAGACTGTAAATGAAAATTATGTAAAGTATCCATACGCGTACAACTAACCGGATTGTCAGCTTTCGCTCCACAGAAAGTGTGGACCAGAGGACCCACCACCCCCTCCCACAAAGGTCGTCACTATTTTAACATCTTTAAGCAGCTAACTTCGCACGATATCACAGTCTGATACTTTAAGTAAAATGTTCCACATGGCTTCTGTTATTTCTATTCCTTATGTAATTCAATTTTAATCTATTTTAACGCTTGTCAACCAAACATTACCAAGACACGTCTTTTCTCATCTCTGCAAAATAGCAATAATGTTTCATTCAAATAAATCTTGGAAAAGCCTTCATTTGTTAAACTATTTATTTAACAATTAAACTTATCACTTCATTTTTATTTGAAATTTGCGTTCGTTTCCCAATATAAAACATACGAGAGCTATGCCCGTGCGATGCTACGGGTAGGCTCAATGAAAGTAACTATATTTGGATTTGAGTTTCACATTCCCCTTAATAATTAGTGTCAACGTATCAGGAAATTAGGGTGGTGAGAAATCAAACCACTTCTTTATAAAAATCACGATTTGTGTTTCTAGAAAATAGAAAGTATGATGAATTTAAATATTACCCTCAATGTTAGTATTTCTGCTTTACGCACGCTTTTCTCTATATACTTTACCAGAATAACAACGGTCTTTAACAGTTACAAAAATCGAATGGGCAAGGCTCAATTTCTTTTTCCATGAATCAAAAAATGAAAACAATATCTTTGATTCCTTTGGTTCTAGGGAAAAGCTCTTAAAATCACCCACTCCATTTTATAAGCTAAGTATGAAATTAGTTCGAGACGAATAGGATATTTTTTAGCATAGTAACAAAGCAATAAATTGGCAGATACTTGTTTCACTTAAATAACGGATTATTTTTCTTTGTATTTATATTCAAGCATTTTTTCATTGTAGGTTTTTAGCTTATAAAATGACATATAAGTTAGGGCTTAATATATATAACATATATATGTAGGCATTTGATTTTAAAACAGAATAGTTTTTAAAAAATCAGTCTGTATACAAAACTTGATCCTCGTTGTATAAAATCAAGTTGTTATATGACAATATCAGTTGCTGTCAGTGTATTTTTTGCCAGAACAGGGGTAGGCACAATTAAAAAATAACTTTATTTTGTTTTGGGTCTCAAATTTCCCTTAAAAATGAATGTAAATGCAACATGAAAGTAGGGTAGTGATAAATCAAACCATTTCTTATAAAATTCACGATATGTGTGTCGAGAAAATAGAAAGTTTGATGAATTTAAATATTAACCATCAATTTTGTTATGTCTGCTTTAATAACGCATGCTTTTCTCTATATAATATACTCCTACAGAATATGAAATGTACTTAACAGTTATAAAAATCTAATCGGCTAGGCTCAATTTCTTTTCACATATATTTTAAAAAAAAATCTTTTCATATGATTCCTTTGGTTCTAGGAAAATGCTCAGAAAAACACCAATTCCATTATATAGTTAAGCATGAAATTAGTTTAAGACGAGTTAGCTATTATTTGAGCCCGATAATATTTATTTGAATATGTATGATTAGTGGAGGGTGGAAATATGGTTTATGGGTTTAATATACGCATCTTCTTTTCACACGAATATTAACATAAAAACAATGGGTTTTTTAAAAATTCCTAGAGATTCATTTTCTAATAAATTATGTCATTTTGAAAGGACTTTCCACTCTTTTCTTCTAGTATTATCGAAGCAATAAATTGGCAGATACTTGTTCCCATAAAATAAAGGATTACTTTTCGTTGTATTTGTATTTAAGCCTTTTTTCATTGTAGCTTTTTTTAGCTTTTAAAATGACATTTTTGGTAATGGTCTTAATATATAACATATATTTGTAGGCATTTGATATTAAATCAGAATAATTTAAATAGAATTTTTTCAAGAAAGTGTATACAGCTTAAAAGAAAACTGCCATTTAGTAAACCACATGATCTGACTTTGAAATCATTCTTTATACAAAACTTTATCCTCGTTGCATAATATTGCTCAAATAAAATCAAGCTGTTATGTCTAAATATCAGTTGCTGTTAGTGTATTTTTTCGCTTGAGCACGCACTTTCTGAAGCTAGAACCTATATATATGAGTAGTAATACCCGCGATATGTCTTTACACTAAATATATGTATACCTTAAGAACCGTACAGTTTATACCCGAAGTGTGTGCCACGCAACTCATTGTTCTAGAAATGTAACTAATTTTTTTAATGAATGTTTTAGTTTTGTTAGCTCTTAAATACCTTTCTTAGTAATGATTTTTTATGGGAAAAGCATATTATTTATGTGAATTTTGATGCTTAAGTAAGGTGTGCATGGGTTTTATTTGTTTTAAATAAACATTTTGAATCGCAAGGTCTGGGCTTAAAATTTAACCTGCTGATTTAGTTTAATCTATGCAAAAAGTATAAAAACAGTTGCTAAGCTATAGTGTTTATGTCATCCAGGGTTGGGCGATATTATTGACTCTTACCCCACCAATAAATGGTACATTTCAAAAGGTCATAAAGTTGTACTCAACATAAAAATTTATGTTCCATTTATTACCCACACTCATTGGTCCATGCATATAACTCCTATATATAATCCATTTTCGTCTATACCAGTACCGACTCTTTTTTTTCATTCCTTCTATTTTCTCGGGGCAGTTTATAGAGCAATCGTTCCAGAAAAAAAAATCGTGTAAACTACTTAAGCACCGAAAGGAAAATAAATCTCCCAACTAAGAATCATTGGCATTGATTCACATCACTAATCACTTGCTTCATGCAATTTTTTAAAATAAATATAACTTACCTAGCATGTTTAACTTAATTTATGCAAAAAAGAATATTAACAGTGGCTAAGCTATAGTGTTTGGTATCTGGTTTCACTCATGTGCTTTCTTTCTCTAATGCATTGAATACATTGTTAGTATTTGATTATTTATAACTAACTTTTAAAATGTCAAAAACATTAAGTATTTAAATTAAACAGGCATAAGATATAAAGAAAAGTTGTAAAATGATACTGTGTATTTGATAATAAAGAAAATAATAGTACATAAATATTTGTTAAAATATTACGCTAAAAAAACAATGACTATGTTTTGTAAACAAAACGTTAGGTAGATTAACGTTGAACATAAATGTAGACATCTATAGAAAGATTACAGCAAAAAAATTTCGACGGCTGGATAAAATACATCTCGGAAATACATAAAGGAAACAGTGTAAAGATACAATTTGCAAACAAATATTAATTCTTAAATTTTTAAAAAAATATATACATAGTCTTGTTAGAGGCGCAACATTACCAGACATAAAAATAAACCGTTTCATCACATTTAGTTTACAACATAAAGACACACACACTCACTTTATTCACACACTTGCACACACAAACATAAACACACAAATAGATAGTACCATTAAAAAAAAATCACATTTCATTGAAATAACTGAGGCTCTTTTTACTGTGTTTCCATTTTACGAATTAATAGGAGCTCGAACTATTACGTCACGTCACAATATTTTATGGCGAGAAACGCCGTCTTGTTAATCTCGACACCAAAATGTTTATTATTTTACGTCTTAATTTTCAATAATTTATTTTATTTTCGGGAGTTACCCCGCATAGCGAGCACCCACACTCAGACACGCTTAGGCGCAATATATGAGTCACCCCGCATAGCGAGCACCCACACTCAGACACGCTTAGGCGCAATATATATAGGGATAATTCAACTAGACTTTCTTGAAGTTTATAGCAGATGACGTATGAGGTATTCCTCTGGCCTCTGATATCACGACCCCCCTCCCCAAACTAAGGCTCCAAAGTTCTGACCAATAAACATTGGTCTTAACCCCCCCCCCACAACTAAAAAAAACACAAGGGCAACCACTTCTTAACGTATCTCAAAAGCAGCTTAAGTTTGAAAATATTTGTGCCATATTCTCTAAACTAAAATGTACATCAGTTGTTAATTTTGATAATTATCAAATTAGTAATTGTGTTAACAGAACGTTTTGTATTCTATAAGAATAGAATTTATGCAATGGTTAAGATTAATTTTTTATGGTGAGAATACGATTTCTTACATTTCGCTGAACAAATAAATCACGCAATTTGAAATTAAGGACAATAATGCGTCTCTGCCAAAGAAAGAATACCATGTTCTACTTTATATCTTCATCGCTAAGTTCTCATTTCCATCGCTGATAAACTGTAGAACATGGTAGCGCGATTAAACTAGGCACATATTCTGTAGGCCTGAGACTAGTCTCTTAAGGTCATGGCTAATACATGGGCAACCTGCTCCATCTGCTGAGCAGTGCCATACAACATTGTCTTAACGTGGGACTCATTGCCTCCCTAACCTCCCCGGCTATGCCTAGAGTGGGACAAGAGGTCAGCAGGTGTAAGAATGTCTCAGAGGCTAGGCTGCAATAACGGCAGTTCGAGTCCCTATTGTGGTCTGGCCTTTGAAAGTACGAGTTGGTTGGGCAGTGCTCTGTTCTCGTTTGAGTCACTAAACGCGAGTAAATGGTATTCTTTTTTATGCACGTCAACGCATTACTTTATTTACTAAACAAATGCTATAAATGGATCGAGATGTAGCTAAAAATGCTTTTTCCTAATTTCCATCAGAAACATTGTTTAAGTTTAATATTATTGATTTCAAAATTAGCAATGATCTTCTCGTTAGAGATATATTCAGGTTTTTATATATTGATCGTCGTTTAACAAAAAAAAATCATTTTTACTTTTCGAAACTCATATCTTTGTCCTGTTTAAAGAACATACAGTTCTACGTTGTTTTTTTTTCCTAAAAACAATTGTACTTCAAATGTAAAATACGGTAAAGATCTTAACTATTTTTGAATTTAGAGATTTTCTCCGATTTGTAATTTGCTCGCCTCCACTTTCAAGTACAATACATTAAACATCATTTATAGGTTTTGCCCTTAGACTGAGATCCCAACATTACAAACTCTACTATCATCTCTGAACTTTAGCACTAACCATACTAACTATTTATCTATAAACATTCCTAGAGTCTTTGAACTTTTTATTTACCATTGTATTTAAATAGGGCAATCGGATTTTCTTTAACGTATGACATACGTTGTCGTAGGCATCGAACGTACACTCATGGTGTCTGCTGTTGTAGCTCACCAACCACAGTGTGGACTACGGTCAATACATCTCACATCTGCCTAACACAGATAAAAATAGTTACTGCTTTTAAAGTATCTTGAAGTAGCAGAAAACAAATTATGTCTCTTGTAAATTCTCAAAGCAAAAAACATAGGTTGAGTTATTGCTCAAATTTATTTAAACATTCAAATGCAAATTTTTGTGTAATAAGTTAATTACTCCTTTCCCAAGAATCAAATTACACCACGGTGATTTTTGTTAGCCATACCACATTGAGTTTTTATCAGATCTTCGTATGTTATCTTTTTGTTAAAACTAGCAAATATTCGTAAGGTGCGTTTACCATTTCAAATCTCAGATAGAGACAATCTCAAACTCAGTTTGGCTAGCTGCCATCAGTTGCTTTCTGTCGAAGTATGGTGAATGTATTTTATTTGTTTCCAAGCCGGACTGCAGTGAAATAAGTTCTGGATCGCGCGTAGTGGAAGCATTTTCTTTCAAATTGATTTTTCTTAATTCGTATCATTTAAACATAATTTTGTCACATTTAAAGGAATTCAAACTGTTTAATTACTTTAATATAAATAGCTTCATTGAAAATTTTTGTCACATTAAGATGAAGAAGACCTAAAGCTTGCTTAAAAAAAAATTCATACTCTTAGTCTGAAGTCTTTAAAATTTATGCCTCTGGTTATATTGTTTCCATTGATGGATATCGTGATTCACTTTCTTCCTCATACCTTACTGTAATCATATTAAACTTGTGAGGAATATATTGGTTGCAGCTTTTTCCATAGTCATCATGCGATTTGTTATATAACGTATACATATATATAGTGATCGAGACATCACTTTTTATTTAAATCGTAGAAATAACTATGAAAATTTTGATAAGATATTACAGTCTTATAGCTCGATTCCTTAACTTTCGTCTCTGACAAAATGAGACGATCTTTCTTCTTGAGAGCAGTTGATTGTATGAATTTAGTTTATTATATATTGTGTAATACAGTGAATCGCTTTTTTACACACCGTAGATACAACGAATGCGTCGCTTTTTTTAAAAATCAAGGACGGTTTTGAGCGTCTCAAAATGCCCTTCACGCCATTTTATGATAAACATATCCTACCAAACAAGTTTAGTGCACTCAGCGTTACCCAGATTTATAGGTCATATACTCGGAGTTCATTATAAAGATATGTTTGAATAGCTGGTGTAAAAGGTCCAACTTTTATTTTGGTTCGGAAACCCGGTTCTTCGTAGTCATATAACCAATTCTAAATGAATTTGCCGTTGTTTCGCTCCGACTTTTGCCAGTTATCACATAAATTACTGTTGGTGAAATCAGTTTCGTGTGTATTCGGTTGATATCTTCTGTGGTATCGTACGCAGATCCCCAAAAAACACCAACTTCAGCATGTTATATTGAAATTAGTTCGTGTTAATTTCACATCGTGTGATATAACAGCTCGAATCAACCAGCCTACATCTGTATAGACATTTAGTTTGATGTAGGCAGCACACAATAGACGGTGAATGTTTGCGTGATTAAAATTATCTGTCTGTCTTCTTTATATTTCTTATCGACTAATACAAGAAAAAAATCAATTTTAACAGTAAAATGGAAGACTGCGACAGCGAAACTGAAATAACTCGGGAAAATGTGTCCCTTTGCACTACGTCCTTTTCATCAGGTACTAAGTCTAAATGTGCTACAGGCCGTATCCTACAGCTGAGCAAAAACAAAACAAATTGGAGCTACATCTTTTTAATATAATTGTATGTAAATTCAATGTATTTGATTCTGAATGCAAGTTCTGTCATGTCCCCATCTTCAAGCCCGAGCTTTTAGTATTATCGGCCGTTAGTTTAAGATCACAACAAATCTTGTGAACGAAACCAGACAAGTCTTCAGTCATATAGAATGGGAATGCGATAAAGCATTCACATCAAATTCAAAATACACAAAGAAATTGTGTATTGAAAACAATACATTTGGGCTTTATTTTTACGCTAACACGACAGTAAATGTTTCAGCTAATGCCTCCATCAGTACAATAAACATAAAATACGTACTTACATAAGTGATATTAAAATTCTTAAAATATTCTATATCATAAAATATGTATGTACATAAAATGAAAGGAAAAACTACAACAAACAATTACATATAATATAGGAAAAAGGTGGAAGTATCTAAAGTCTAAAGTAACAGTGAAAACTACGACGGAAAAAGGATTCTGCATTTAGATTCATTATTTTACATAATAAGACATAAGGTATTAGCACTGGACGAAACCAACCTTTTTCAATACCCGTTAAAAATTTTGTAACGAAGTATTTTAAATGACACAAAAAAAGACTTTGAATTTTGAAAAAAGATTATTACAAAATAATCATTAATATATTCTGTTGGTGCATTTTTATAGAAAAAAGCTTTGTTAAATTCGAAAAATAATATGCTTTTTTACACTAAAATGATATCTATCTAACATTTACAGCTGAGTTGATGTTTTTATGTTTCTATTTGTCAACTAAGTTACACAATCACGGAAACATCAATCAATGGATGGGGACCAAATTTGTCATGATGGTTCCTTTTAACCTGACGATGATTTGAGTATAGTTTTTCATAATTGTCCCTTTTGCCTGAAAGCCGTATATTTAAAAAAATCAGAAAATGTATAGACAAAAAGTGAAAAAATTAAACCTCATTTCCATATTGAACAACTTAACGCGGAAGTTCAAAAGGGTTTATTTTTGGTGCAGTATTTTTTCAAGGTTTCATTTTTAGTGTTGCGCGCTTTAAAATCTTCATCGTCTGATTACTGTGCGCACATTTTCGTGTACGAATCTTAAATTTAGCTGTGTTATATTATTATACATTTATATATTTGAAACTGATTGTGTTTCGTGTTAGTGTACGATTTGATATCTATTTGGAAATTAATATTTTCAATGTGCTTGAAAATAAAGCACAACTTAAATTAAAATAATATACAGTAATATAACTTTCTCTTATATTAGTTTATTTAGTATAATTTAATCACTGGCTACCGGACTAATAGATAGACAAAGACAAAACTTAGTACAAATAAACATGATAAGCCATTTGAAATTCTAAATCGAATTGAATTCATTCGTGTCCCGTGGTAACAAAACATTGTTTTTCCTTAAAAAGGGCATATCTCTGTTTCACATAAGATTTTAAATATTATAGATAAATCTGAAAAATAACTTTGGCAAATAAAAATGCGTAATAACCAGTAACTAATACTGGGAACAAGGGGCCAGCACACTCCCTGCTACAAAGTGCGGGTATATTTCTTGTATATATATATATATATATCTTATATATATATATATATTATATTTGAAAGAAGAAAAATGTATTGCGATATATATGTTTGGGCTACGTCAAATTTTGCACATTTTATTTGCAAATAGTCATGTTTGGGCATAATTATCTCTGGTTCCTCAAATTATAACCAAATAGTTTTCTTATATTATTGTGTCGTCACACACACACACACACCAATTGAACACTTTATTAAGCCGATATTGTTTAATAATTTTTTCATTTTTGTGATCGTCTTTTTTCATTGTCCATAATTGGCTTTTTTTCGTGAAATTTGAAAAAATTCTAATATTTATTTTAAAACTCACAATCGTACTGCTTTGCTGTCTATAAATGTTAATGGTGACACATTAAACACAAATGCTCCGAACAAGTAATTTTGAATAGTTATGTTTTGTTAGCTATCATTTAACTAAATTCATGTAATTTATAGCTTTCGGAAATGAACACATAAGACAAACTATTGTGCTCGTTTTCGTAGATAACTTGAATATAATTTTTGTATGGTGTGTACAAAAACATATATTCGTAAGTAACTAAATCAAATCATAAATGATAAAAGAATCTGTTAATTCCGACCGAAGCAACTTTTTGCAGTGTGCTTAGAAATTTTATTTCAAAACAACACGTGCATTTTCAATATAAAATGAACGGTTCATAGAAAAATCGTTTTTTTTAAGAAAATATATTCCTTGATTATTGTTAGTATAAACTTCTTAAACAATAAAAACATGACAATAAATATATGGTCGGGCAAGAGTGTCCGCTGAAAGGTGGTAAAATATCTAAACGTATCAAGCCAATTATTGTCTCTCTCTGCTAGACACTGAGCTTTCAAATTATTGATTTAAAATAAAATTAGTTTCTCTCCTACGTGGCGCCCTTCGTTTATAAAGAAATGGGCTTTCTCTTTCGTAATTAATACCTGTGGCCATTTGTAGCAAACCTAGCAACACGTTTCTCGACTAACATACTTCCCGAAAGGTGTAGAGAAACACTGCTTTATTTTTCAATCATTTTTGTGTGTGTCCCATAACCTCGTGGTCGTACTGGGTTCTAAGATTTCCATTCGAACTTTCTAATTGTTTGATAGACCTTGGCGGCGCCAATCTCCTCTTCAGGTCAGCGGAGGACTTTTTAGCAATAGTCATTCATTGCGGCTTTAACGTGAGCTTGAACCCACGCCCCTCAGCTTGTGAGGCGAGCGCACTATTGACTTCACCATCCAGCCTCCTTTCAATCATTATCTCCCCTTATATCGTATGGGCTCATCCACATGGTAAAATAAATCGCTCTATCCACAGTAACGTCACAAACCGCGACGTGCCCCCCCCCCACCCCTACCTTTCAAAACGTAAAAATAGAAGATTATTTAGACTGGTCGAGTGGCAGCGCTCTCGACTGGCGTACCGATGGTCACTGTTTTGAATCCATGTCAAGGCAAGGATTTGTTCCCGGGGCCTAGGGCGTCCCTGAGTCACCCAGCTCCGAATAGGTACCTAACACTAGTTAGGCAGCTGGGTAATGAATGGAACCCACAAAGCCGTGGCCTGTGATCGCTGCATCACTTGCCAACAGATCATCTGTCATGGTCTGTGGACGCAATTATCTTCTGCATAGAAGGAGCGTCTGTATTGATAAGATAAGAATACGATATGTACGTTTCATAGGGCGGGTATAGTCGCAGTCGGATGTTTCAACAGTAAATGCCCTTGTCATGTATTCTATGTTACCTAGATTTCAAGCGGACCGTGGAAAAGTGATTGACTGCTGCTAGTGAATGAAGTTGATTTGCTCGTGTGGATCCGGGCCACACCCACACACACAGAGTTGTCAAGTACTTTTACTACGTCACAAAGAGATCCCAAAGAAAAAAAATCAACATCCATTTAAAAATAATACGATACCAGCAAATAAAAAATCAAAGTAAAAAAAAAGTATCTTTTTTTTTGAAAGCATTACAGGTCTGTCTTAATACAGTGATTGAAAAGATTAACATAATTTTATTATTACCACCAGGTATATGTTTCTCGGATGGATTGCTCTTAGGCCACGAATGACTATTGTAGTCATCAAAATCGTTTTCTTGTAAAAAGAAAGGTGTAAAGCTAATATGAATATTAATTCGCGTTCAAGATCTACTTCTTAAGGGCTCTGTAACACAACAGAAATTGTTATATTTAATAAACTCAACTTTATAAAATCAACTATTAAGAAATTACCGCATCAATACTTAATATCGCAAATGCGTGAAAAGTTATTTCAATATCTATTTTCACCACATTAAAAAAAAATTAAAAACAAATGACAAAAAACATCTCCTCTCAATATCCCTTTTTACAATACGACAGTAGATAAATGTGCGCTTACAAAACATACATAAAATAAAATCAACAAATGTTGGTTCAATAATTCAAAATTAAATAAACTTTTTCAACAAAAAGTCTTAATTAAAAAAATATAAGAAAAAAGAAAAACACATTAAAGCTACCAATGCAAAACAATTACACAAAAAAATGATATAAAAGTATACTTAATGCCAAAATTTGTTTCCAGGCTGGACTGCAGTGAAATAAAGTCTGGGTCGGCGTACTTGAAGCATTTTCATCCAAGTTAATGTATCTGTATTGAACTTGAACATGAACATCCCTTAACCCGTTGTTGGGTCCTTGGGGCATCGTGAACTGCTCACTAACACACGCCATTTGTCACGGTCCTGTGATGCCCTTTGAGAGTCGCTGAATGACAGGCCGGTCCACTCTTTGATATCGTCCTCCCATCTCTTCTTTTTGTCTGCCTCTTTTCCTTCCTCCCTATCTGTATTACTATCATTTAAATATAATTTTAAAACAGTTGAAGGAGTTGGGGCTGTTTATTTACTCTTGTATAAATCGCTGCATTGATATTGTTTGCCACAGGAACATGAATCAGATCTAAAGTTTGCTTTAAAAAAACAACAATATTTATATTCTTGGTAAGTCTCGAGCCTTTACAACTTATTCCTCTGATTATATTGTTACTTTGGATTTGACATCGTTATTCGCTTTCTTTCTCATAACTTCCTCGCATGACATTGAAATTGATGCAGCTCTTTCCATAGTCATCTTGCAATGTGTTATGTAACGTATGTTTATATATATATACATATATATAGTGATCGAGACAAAATGTTTTATTTGAATTGTAGACATAACTATGAACATTTTGATATGATATTACTTTCTTATAGGTCGATTCCTTAATTTACATTTCTGACAAAATGAGACAATATGTCTCCTTGAGAGCAGTTGATTTTATTAATTTAGCTTATTACATATCGTGTAATACAGTGAATCGCTTTCTTACACAACGTAGATAAAACTGGATGTGTCTCTTTGTTTCAAATTAAGGAAGGTTTTTAGCGTCTACAAATGCCCTTAATGCTATTTTATGATAAACATGTCCTACTTCACGAGTTTAGAGCACTCAGCGTTACCCGAATGGATAAGGCATGCATTCAGATTTCGTTATAAAGATATTTTGCATAGCTGGTGTAAAACTATCTAATTCTAGCTAAAAATGCTTTGTGTATTTTAATAATAAAATTAAATTTGTTTAAAGAAAAAATTCGTTGTAGCTCTTTCCAGAGTCATTTTGCAATGAGTTATATAAATTATATTTATATAGTGATCGAGACATGACGTTTTATTTGAAACGTAAACATTACTATGAACGTTTTGAACAGAGATATTACAGGCTAGATTCCTTGATGCACGTTCTTGACAAAATGAGAGGGACTGTCTCCTTGAGAGAATGTTATTGTATGAAATGTGTTTATTTCATATCGTGTAATACAGTAAATCGTTTTCTTACACATCGCAGATAACACGAATGTGTGTATTTGTTTTAAATCAAGGACGATTATGTGCATATACATAACGCCATTTCCGATGTTTTGTGTTTAAAATATCCCAACTCGCGAGTTTAGCGCACACAGCGTTACCACGATAAATACGTCATGGATTCAGAATTCGTTATTAATATACTTGGTTGTGCTGCGGCCTCCTGGCGCCTGCGGCGCCCGCTTTTTTTTAGGGAGTCTACGGCACCCACCTTTTTCAAAAGCCCAAAAAACTTGTCCTGTATTATAAATACGTAATATTAAATTTCCTGAAACGTACACAAAGTATTTTATATTAGGGGTTGTAGTGCGCCTACGTCTCCCACTATTTTTTTTTGTCAAAAGCCAAAGTAACTTATCCTTGTATGATAATACGAAATATTCCTGAAATGTACTCAAAGTATTTATGTAACATATTTTTACAGTGCTAATCACCACACAATGTTTTAACTGCATGTCCCGTCTGTCCTGTCCGTGACACTAATAATTTTAGAAAACATCGCACCAAAAAATAACTCTTTAAGTCAGTCAGCACTGTTTACAACACAAATGCTGAAATCAAAGGTTCGTGCGTTGCTTGGTTAATGTTAATCTGGAAACCAAAATTATTTTGATTTATAAGTCTATTTTTCAATTTTAAAAAAAAAGCAGAGTGATGCCCCTTAGCGTTACGGCATTTGACATAATTGAGGCTGTTTATATTATACATTATTTCACGGCTAGTGATTTCTCGTAAATTCTAAATAAAGGTTTTTGGTTGTTGTTTTTTAAAAAATTCAAACACAATATTAAATGCATTTTAATGCTGTAAACCTTTTTCAATTTAACAAAAAAAATGCTTTTGTGTATTTCAATACTAAAATATAAGTTGTTTTAATGTGATAATAATGATTTGCATGACAGTGGCGTAGCTGGGGGGGATGGGTGTGTTCCGCCTGGGGTGGCACTCATTTAGAGTGTGGTATATGTGGGTATTTGAAAAGTACAGCCATTTCCGACAACCGCCATTTTTCTTTTGAAGGGCGAAAACCAAGGTGAAACAAAAATAGTCGTAATTTCGAGTCTTAAATAACGGATTATCGCAACATTTGTTTGATTACATAGTGGTTGCTATAACTAAAGCAAACCCGTTCAAAAATTTAATATCACTCCAAAAAGTTATCGATTTGTTTGAAAGTTAAGGGAATACGTCACAGATGAAACTTTTATATGAAAACGACTCACAAAGAAACAACACATCACCGCTGGGCCGAATAATATATGCTATTTATTTCACCACGACTGTTTTTGCGTGCAAATTGGACATGTGCAGACTGTTGCGCGAAGAAGTACCTCCATTACATGGTGGTTAAAATATTGTATTTAACTTGCAAGTAGTAATTTATTATTAAACTCCACTGTAGGCATTAATAATTTGGAAAAAGCATACTTTATTATTTTATAAATGTGCGACAACACGAAACCTGAAGAAATAACAGGTAAAACGATATCAGTTGCTGGAATTTTACTCTGTTTAATGCAATTTTATTTTCTTTCTACGTAATCTCAATTTATGGGAATAAGTCTTTTTTTTAAATTAATGCAAAGAGATTTAATGGAACACAAAGATGTGCTAATACAAAACGCTGTTATATCAGCCACAACAATTTGAGCTGTGTAGTACAAAGAATTTTCATTTTATTTACTGTTACTTTTTATATATTAGATAGACATGTAAACATATTTAATTACAACTGCCACACGATGAATTATATTTAATTGTTTACACGTTTAAATTTAATTGCGAATTTGTTTTAATTATTTTCTGTTCCATAACTCGACATTTAATAGAAACCTATTTATGTAATAATTATGTCGGTATTTTTATCAAGGCTTCATTTTTAGCGGTGTGCGTTCTAAAATCTTTTATCGCCTAATTACTGTGCGCACATTTTCGTGTACGCAGCTTAAATTTAGCTGTGTCCTATTAATATAACATTTATATTTTGTTTGTCTTTTAGAACAAGAAGTGCAACAAGAATTCTTTTTATCCATGGATAGAATTATAAAAGAAAATTAAAAAACGCTTTGATCAGGTTCACATCCTTGCAAGAAAATATTCGTGTATCTTTAATATATAAAGCTCAGTTGGTGTTTGTATGTTTGTATTTATGTATGTTTGTATATTTGTATGTTTGTATGTTTCACTTTTCGACTTTCTGTTAGACAGCCACAGAAAAACCAAATGACGGACGGGGACCAAATTTGGCAGGACGGTTCCTTTTATCCTGAAGGTGGTTTTAAGTTAGTTTTTGTAATTGTCCCTTTTTTCCCGAATGCCGTAAATTAAATAATCAGAAAATGCAGAGACAAAGAATAAAAAAATTAACATCATTTCTGTATTGAACAAATTTACGCGGACGTTCAAATGCCGTTCAAAGCGAGTTACTTTTGGTGACGTTTTTTTCCCCAATACTTTATTTTCAGCGCTGCGCATTCCAAAAATATTATAATCTCTAATTACGGTGCGCACATTTTCGTGTACGCTTCATAATTTGAGCTGTGTAGTACAAAGAATTGTCATTTTCTTTACTGTTACTTTCTATATATTAGATAGACACGTAAACATATTTAATGACAACTACCACACGATGAATTATATTTAATTGTTTACACGTTTAAATTTAATTGCGAATTTGTTTTAATTATTTTCTGTTCCATAACTCGACATTTAATAAAAACCTATTTATGTAATAATTGTGTCAGTATTTTTTTCAAGGCTTCATTTTTAGCAGTGTGCGTTCTAAAATCTTTTATCGCCTAATTACTGTGCGCACATTTTCGTGTACGCAGCTTAAATTTAGCTGTGTCTTATTAATATAACATTTATATTTTGTTTGTCTTTTACATAAGCTATTGTTTTTTACATAACCTATACACTTATACTATTTAAACTTAGGCTACCGGACCTATTAACATAAGTAGATTAAACTAAACAAAGTGATCCTGAAAACGCTTAATTATTTTGTATTGCGAATTGAATATGTTATGTTCATCCCTGTGATGATGGATTAACATAGGCCATTTTTAAAATCAATTATTGTCATTGTTTCACATGCGTTTTTAACATAAAATTGATTTGTTTTGTTTGTATTTTTTTTTAAATTAGGAATATAGCCTAATTTCTTTATTTATCTTTATTATCTTTATCTCATAGACGTTGTTGAAAATATTGTATTAATTACAATTGTGTTACGATGCATTGTCGTAAATATATAAGAGCTTTTTTAGTGACGACAGTGGCAGAGATATTTTGCAAAAATGTCAACAAAGCAGTGGCCTTTTTTTAATGATACAAACAAACAAACATAAAAATGTCAACTGAGCTTAATATATTACATATGCGTTTAAATTATTTTATTTCAACTATTTTCACGATGCATTGTAGTAATATTTTACATGCAATGAATAAAATTGGGATTTTAAAAAATTTAATTCATAACTCGACATTTAATTAAAAACCATAGATGTAGCGAGTTTATTTTATGTTGAAAGTGATGGCCTATGTCAAATAAACTTACACTTTAAAACAGTTTACTTAAGCTTTATTTACACTATACATTGTAAACTTTCGCTACTGAACGTATTAACAAAACTTGATTAAATTTAATGAAGTGATCCTGAAAACGCTTAATAAATATGAATTACGAATTGAATATGTTTTTATGTTCATTCCTCTGTATTCAGAATAGCATAGGCCATTTCTAAAATTGCCTTTTAATCATTTTTAAGATGCACTTATTAACAGACGGTTGAATCTTTTTTTTTCATCATTTTTATATTTTTTTCAGATATAAAATCTGGTGTGTGTGTGTGCATTGAATAATATTTAAAAAATATGATGCCTTATCCGAAATAGGGAACAAAAAAAAAGATTCCTTTTTGAAATTATACACATTGCTAATAAACCGTAAATATAAATCGTAAAATATAGAGACATAAAAAATGTTAAATATTATTTCCCTGTTGGAACAGTTATGAATACGTCAAAAGGAGGAGTTATTTTGGTCCAGTAAATTTACTTTATAACAAGACTTTATTTTATGCGGCCAGCTTTCTATATTGTCTAAATATGGTGTGTACATTTTTATATCATTTTAATACGACCGGTTTTTTTTTAAAAAGTATTTTAGAAAGTACATTTATAATTTTGTTTATTTGCGCTATGAGTCACTTAGCTTTTGCGTTTTAAAGGGATAGTGCCACATTTTTTTTTATCTCATTGACGTGGTTACAAATATTATATAACAATTGTGATGCGATGCAGTTTCGTAATTATATTATATTAAATTTTTGAGTGACGAGGGTGGTAGAGCTCTTTCGGAAAACCTGTACGTTATGTTAATTTTGTACAAGTGGGAATGAAATTGTAAATTTAGTTATTATGGTCGGCAAGAATCATTATTTAATAAATCATATCTTTTAAATAGTAAGGTTATGTTAAAAGACACTGCATAAAGTGAAAACAACTCACGCGGTAAAATGGCATATCTCTGTTTCTCATAAGATTTTAACTAAATAGATGAATCTGAAATTTAACTTGCCAAATAAAAATTGTAATAACCAGCAACTAATACTTGGATAAAGGGTCAGCACACTGCCGCTACAAAGTGCGGGTATTTTTCTAGTAATACCATATAATACCATAAAACCTACTAAATGAAGAACTTGAACATCAAATAAATTACTGTTTTGACATTGATCAATAAAATTTCACTATTGAAAGAAAAAAGGATCCAGGTTTTGATGGCTGTACTTACACTACAAGAAGAGGCATTACGTTAGAAAAACGGGGGGAAATACCCCTTGATTTATTAACATTTATTCAACAGTATAGATTTGAAATTCTGTACCCAACATTGTAATTTTGCTAAGAATGTTTTCAACAATGCTATCATTGTCACTAATTGTGAAAGGAGCTTCTCCAAACTGAAGTTCATAAATACATTTCTCGCTCAACAAAATCTTGCAGTATTGTAAATAGACCAAGAAATTTTGATAGCATAATACACGATTTTTTTACTATGAAAGTTAGTATAGGAAATATAGAAATATATTTACATACTAATGTATACAATTTCTTTGTTGGTAAGAAAAACAAAATTTATCTATTGTCGTTTGTCCGTCGATACGACGAGGACCTCTTTAGTCATCCGAGGGTGGTTGGGACTGGCTCTGTCTGTGCGTGTGCAGATGGCTGATGAGGCCGATCCTTGCACGGAAGGTTCGGGAACAGAAGGGACAATGGACGAGTGGGACATCTCCAGCAGGTTTGCTGCGGCGGTGGTCCCGTTTGCCTCGCATGTCTTGGTACCTTCGTGGATGGAAGAGCGCCAGGTGGATCGGTCCATTGCAGCTCCTTCCCACGTGTCTGGGTTGATGGCAAATGATTTCAGTGAGGCTTTCAGTGTGTCTTTGAAGCGTCTCTTTTGCCCACCGTGGGACCGCTGGCCATACTGGAGCTCACCATAAAATATTCTCTTTGGCAATCTCTCGTCTGGCATTCGGATAACATGTCTTGCCCAGCGAAGTTGGGACTGCATCAGGAGGGTGAACATACTGGGGAGACATGCCTTGGTCAGTACCACTGTGTCTGAAACTTTGTCCTGCCACTTTATGCCGATAATCTTCTGGAGGCTTGTTGTATGAAAGTGGGTAAGCTTTCTTGCCTGACGCTGATATACAGTCCAAGTTTCACAAGTATATAGCAGTGTGGGAGCACCACTGCCCTGTATACTTTCAGCTTGGTCTTGATGGTAATGCCTCTTCTGTTACATACATTTGTGTACAACCTGCCGAAATTGGAGCTGGCTCTGGCAATTCTGACGTTCACTTCGTCATCGATGGTGACATTTTGTGCTGCCTAGATATTTGAACTAGTGCACTGTGTTGAGTCTCTGGCCGTTAACAGTGACGTTGGGCTCTACGTAGGGCCTTTCAAGTGCAGGCTGATGGAAGACCTCAGTCTTATTAGTGTTGATTGTCAGACCAAAGTTTGTTCGGGCGCTGGAGAACAGGTTTACACTGCGTTGCATGTCGGCTTCTGAGACAGCGTTGATGGCACAGTCATCAGCAAACAGCAGGTCTCTCATGATGTCTGTCATAACCTTGGTTTTTGCCTGGGGCCTCCAAAGGTTGAACAGTTTGCCATCCCGACGGTAATTCAGGTTGACACCAACATCCTCGTCTCTGAAGGCCTCTGTCAGCATGGCGGAAAACATGAGACTAAACAGTTTTGGTGCCAGGACGCAGCCCTGCATGACTCCGTTTGTGACTGTGAAAGGATCAGAAGACTATCCGCTGTCCTGGACTCTTGCCAGCATGCTTCGTGGAATTTTTGCAACAAGACGATGCATTTCCTTGGGCAACAGTACTTGGCCATGATCTTCCACAGACCCTCTCTGCCAAAAAGCCTTGGTCAGGTCGACATAAGTGGAGAACAGGTCGAAGTTCTACTCCTGACATTTCTCTTGCAGCTGCCTTTCAGTGAACATTATGTCGATGGTTCCTCGCTCTTTTCGGAATCCACACTGACTTTCAGGCAGGAGTCCTTGGTCAAGGTGGACTGTTAGGCGGTTGAGCAGGATTCTGGCAAGGATCTTTCCTGCGATAGAAAGCAGGGATATGCCTCTGTGGTTGTCACAAGCCTGTCTACTTCCTTTTCGCCTATAAAGATGTATGATGGAGACATCTTTGAAGTCCTGCGGGATCGTCTCTTGCTGCCATATCAAAAGAAAAAGATGGTGGAGCCTTTCAGTCAGGGCTGTTCCCACCTCCTTGTAGACTTCAGCTGGTATGGCGTCAGAACCAGGTGCTTTGCCGCTGGAGAAAAGATAAATTGCTTTCTGGTTCTCGAGCAAGGTTTGGGGTGTCATTTAGTGCTTTGCTTGTGGGCACTTGGGAGAGATGATTGATGGCTTCATCGTTGATTGTAGAAGGGCGATTTAGGACGTTATCGAAAATTTCAAACTACCTCTTCAAGATCTTCTCTTTGTCTGTGATGAGAGTGTTACCGTCTGCGCTGAGGAGGGGGTTTGATCCTGAGGGCGTGGGGCCATACACTTCTTTCAAGGCGTCGTAGAAATTTTTAAGTCACGCCTGTCTGCATTGCCTTGGATAAGGGATGGATGACAAAAGTGACTTGCGCGGTGACTTGGAATTAAGTGAGAAGGAGTTGCGCAGTTCGTCAATCTAACTCTCTCGCCCGAGGCCAACTTATCCAGCGGCAGGACATTTTTCCTAACTTTATCTATATATACAAAATGAAAGCATATTAATTGGTAATGTTTTGGTGTTAATTTGGAATATGTTTTGTATCATTGAGGGGGGGGGGTAGGAGTATAATCTGCGACCTCATTAACTTTCTTGTGGCCTTTAAAAAAGTATCTTGTATTTGTATAAGTTTGTATTTACAGGTTTATCATTTCATACGGCATCTTTTATTACTGCTTACATAAATATGGCATGCAATGGTAAAAATGTCTCACACCTTTACTTGGCTTCCATTACAATTATTTATTCAAGTTCAATAATTTATAAAATCCATCATATGATTGACTTAATGGGCATCCATAAATGACGTCGTGCTATTTTCGCGTATTATTAATAACTCCCTCTTCCCTCGATACACGTCGTCATAAAATCTTAGACCCCTTCCAAAATGACGTCACAAAGCGTTTAGCCCCCCCTCCCCCCGATATAAAAGCCGTATTTTCTATTTGAAAATTAGAATGTTTCAAATCAATTTTTGTCACTTAAGTATGTTTTTAGTGCAAGGCTGCACTATAATATCGTAACAAGCGTGAAGCGATGTAAAACGTCACTAAATAAAGTGTCAGTAATCAAATATTTAGGTGAAACTTTTATTTAAAGATGCACGTTTTCCATGTGACGTCACATTTATTAAACACACATTCCCCTCCTCACAAATGAGTGAATCCCTCTCCCACCCCCCACCCTCTGTGCGTGACGTAATTTATTGAGGGCCCCTAAAAAGGGCGAAAAATTGGAGACCGCCCAAGAGCGGCAAAAAGTCCTAGCTACGCCACTGTGTATTATATATGAATTAATCATTGTCTGAGGTTATCTATTCTGGTTCATGTTTTATTCCAGATTATTTTGTTTTAAATCCACTTCATAAAAGGTAGTTTTACCTTGTTACATTATTTGTGACAAAAATAAAAATAATTATAAACAGTTATTAGCTTCGTAGTTGCCTTTGATCAAAAAGACACTGTTTTAAGGTACAGGACAATTTACTAAACAAAATGTTATTTTCGTTTGAAAACCTGGTGCTTCCAAGTCATCTAGCCAATTCTAAATGAATTTGCAATCGTTTCAGTCACTATGGTCAGTTATTTCAATAAATTACTGTCGTTCAAAACAGTTTGATGTGAATTCGGTTTTAATCTTCTCTCCATCCAATGAAGTAACACATTTGAAATGTAATATATAAAAACGTTCATGTAAATATCACATCGTGTCGGTTCAACGGCTCGAACCAAAGAGCCTACATGCGTATAGACATTTAGTTTGATGTAGGCAGCAAACCATTGACAGTCATTTTACACGTGTTTAATACTTTGTGTGTGTTTTATATTTCTAGTCGACTAATTCAAGAAAGTTTAAACTTTAACTGTAAACTGGAAAATAAAAAAATAAAAATCTGAGATAACTCAGTAAACGTGTTGCTAAACAGTACGTCCAGTCGATCTCGTACTAAGTCTATATCTGCTACAGTTGTCCTGGAACTTAACCAATTTGAGCTGCGACATTTCTTGAATATAATTTTGTATAAGTTCAACGTATATTATTTTGAATACAAGTTATCTCAAGTCCCCTGCATCAAGCCAAAGCCTTTAGTATTATCGGTCGTTGGCTTAAGATCACAACAAAACGTGTGAACGAAACCAGACAAGTCTCAGTCAGCATGGCAAAAACAACTAAAACAATTCAATTATTTAAACACCCCACAATATCACAAAATTATCTATTTTTATATAACCCACGAATCGGTAATAAATCTCCCAACTCTTAAAGAAAACACATCATTATTTTTTTTTGTTTACCCGTCGTGATCGAAAAGGATCATATTCATCTCATTAACCCTGTGCTTTGGCAGCCTTGTGTCTCCCTATGGGGGGCTTATTAGTCCTTTTCTTTTACTGCACTAAAGGTGCGTCCACATTTCGGAGAAGCAATTTGGAAATACAATCATACATGTTTCAAGCCCGATCTTTTCTCACCTGTCGTCTGGACTTGTTGGCATCACAGAACGCAGCACTCGGTCACTGGCTGGTGTCTCCCAGGATTCATGCCTAATGCCATAAGCCTTCAGTGCAATCTTGAGCATACATTCGGTGCACTTCCATGGACATCCCCTGGGCTTTCTGTCCATCAGTAAACTTGCCATAGAAAATAATATTTAGGAGTCAATGGTCTAAAATGGGCCACGATGTGTCCCACCCACAAGTAGTTGGAACTTCATTAGGCTCATGTAAATGCTAGTCAAATACTGTCCAGACAAGTATTCCGTGCCCTTGAACCTTTTGCTGCTTTTTGATGTGTAGAATTTGTCCTCATGATTTTGGCGTGAAAGTAATTAAACAACATATTCACAACATACCTCATACCTAATACTTCTCTCAAATCTGCACACCATCCCTAATACTTCTTTCAACTCTGCACAAATCACTAAATATCCTCTAACTCCAATAACCTTAAATCTTCCCTGAAGTATGCACAGCATCATTAAATCTTAGGTCAAATATGCATACCATCTTCTAACAAAGCTCCACAATCTCTCAGCAATGCATAACATCAGAAAATCTTGACTCAGTCTTGCTCAATAATAAAAGTTTAAACTGAACGATGCACGAAACAAAAATAACGATACCTCACATTCCAATCCATCTCATGGTCAACAGATTTCCAATCAAAATCCCTGATTTTTATCAACTACGGACGTTTCGACCCCGGTCGGTTCAACCATGGATGGTTCAACTACGGACGATTCGACCCCGGACAGTTCGACCACAGGACGTTTCAACCCCGGACGTTTGATCCTTTCGTCTCTACACCGTATAATGTTTTTGTTTGCTCTTTGATGTTTTTGTTTTTAAATTTTTTTGTAAAATTAATTTTTGATATATAATCCATTAAAAATTAAAAACAGTATCTCTACTCCTATCCCAAAATCACTTTAAAAGGACCTAATTTATTATTGGGTTTTTAAAAAAAAATATATATTTCAGTCGTTCAAAGATGTTTCCCTGTGATAACAAAAATAAATAAAAATTGTTTGTTTTTTGTGTTTTTTGTTTTAGTTTTGTTGTTTTGTTGTTTTTTGTTGTCTTTTAATTAATTTTTTTAAGGTGTCGACATGCTGAACAACGCACCTCGCAGGCGGCCAAACCATTACAAACCCGCACGCATCCATTCACTTTCTTTTCTTGTGTTCCTTAACACGTGAAGATCTCTCTCGCAGAAATACTGATTTTAATAGGACTTACAAAGTTGTCAGTATTTAAAGTTGATAAATTTCAATAGTCAATACCGCGGCCTAGCAGACAATAACATTTAAGCTGCTGGGCTAGTATGACCTGACAGAACGTTACGTCATTGTTGTCCGGGGGTTCCATAATGACATTTTACGAAGGCTAGACTCAGTGACCACCACAGCACGGCGTGTACCGGCGAGGGTTAGGGGGTAGGTAAATAGAGTAAGTGGGGGCAGAGAGAATGTAGGCACCTTTAGAAAGAACTATCTGACCAAATTACTGTTTTATTGTCCGATTACATCTGACGGGGTGGGGGTGGAGTTTGACAGGTTTGGAAGGACTTTCTACCTCAGAGGAATGGCGCATTTATCACGATGATGAATTCGCGTTAAATGTTGATAGCGATTTCAAAATGTACTTAATTTTTAATGGATAATAATATTAATTTAAGTTATATTTATACAAACAATTAATTTTAAAAACAATATTTTAAAAAATATATTTAAAAGTCTACGGTGTTGACTGTATATACTAATGGGTCGAAAGTAACGTCCGGGGTCGAGACGTCCAGGGGTTGAACTGTCCGGGGTCGAATCACACGGGGTCGAATCGTCCATGGTCGAACTGCCCTGTGGTCGAACTGTCAGGGTCGAATCGTCTGGTGTCGAATCGTCCGGGGTGAAGTGTCCGACCACCGATTCTCATACCAAAGAACGACCGTGTCATATGTATAGAGTCCCTAGTAATTGTATAATAAGAGCTTTCCGATTTTCCAATAAGTAAAAAAACAATATATGATATATCATTTATAATTTACAATAGTTTATATTTTACGAATTATAAGCTACATTTAGATATTTATAATGATACATTTAATTTTTTTTAAAAAACCCACCCCCCCCCCAAAAAAAAAGAAAAAGAAAAAAAAGAAAAGAAAAGAAAGTTAACTATTATAGTTTAAAGGCCTAAGGTATTACCCCCTAGATGAAAACAGCTCTTTTTTGCCAATTAAACATTTGAAACTAAGTATTTTGAGTACCAAATGAAGCATTTGTCAAACCTTCGAACAAATAAAAATTTTGAAACACTAATATATTTTCCTGGTGCATTTTTATAAAGAATAGCTTTGA
Source organism: Ampullaceana balthica (assembly GCA_944989445.1). NCBI lineage: Eukaryota > Metazoa > Mollusca > Gastropoda > Lymnaeidae > Ampullaceana > Ampullaceana balthica. The sequence continues at coordinate 339,813 of CALYLW010000049.1, read as the reverse complement.
TCGATTAGAAAAATAATGTGTTTTTTTTTACACCAAAAAAGGATATAACTACACATAAAATAAAAATTAAAAAAATGGCTATTATCGATATTTTTGGGCTTCCGAGCGTTGTCAACTTTTGCACATTTTATTTGCAAATAGTAGAGTTAGGGATGATTATTTCTCATACCTTAAATTATAACCTTACAGGTTTTCATTATGGTATATATTCGTAAAACACATAAATTGAACACTTTATTAAGCAAATGATGTTTTAATAATAAGTTTTCACATTTTGTGATCGTTGCCTTTTCATTGTAAATAATGTACAATGTACATAAAAGTTTTTTCGTGTTATTTGAAAGCCTTCTTATGTTGATTAAAAACTTACATGTGTACTGCTTTGTTGTTTATAAATGATAAAGGTTACGCATTAAATAAAAATGCAGAAAAGTTTCTTTTGAATACACTCACAACCTTATCTTCGTGAAAAGTAGTCACGAGTCACCAAGCATTCACTCACAGTGATTCTCATACCCCTGACATTCGTCTTGAATTAACTTACTTAATCCCATGATAATCCTTGTTTCTGGCCAAGTGGTGAAAACTTGTCTGAAATATTTCAAATTGCTTTTTTTTTAAAAAACAAAATATTTGTTTGTGCGTATGTGTTTGTGTGTTGCTTTTTATGGTTTCCTTTGCTCTTTATTGATTCTATTAAGTGCATCTGCACAATGTCTATATCTTTGCCTCTATGGTCAAAAATGACCGCTAAATCATATGGCTTTAAATGGGTCGACGTCTACTGACGCAATGTTGCAACAAATCTAGATGGTGGGGAAACTTAGGAGCAGCATGCAAGAAGATGAACTTCAGATCTGAGCTAGTGTTATTCCTGATTGTTGCTCACCTTAGCGTCTGCACTCGCTTTCTATTTTCAATAATTGTAAAAATTAGCCTACATGTCATCTTAAATTCGATTATTGAAGGAACTAAATACTATTCTGTAAAAACTCCAAAATAATATAATTTAAAATTATTCATCTTTTTCCTCAAATAACATTCATAAAATCAATTGGAACTGATCATTGGGTATGAAAACAAACAGAAACTAAGTCTTTCTAGAATAACCTTACCAACACCATCATCAAAGTTAAAGTTTTAACCGATCTAGATCTTCATTGACAACTATAATATGTTAGTAAATGGTGGACCAATTTTTCGTGTTATCAAAAGCAATCTTCCGCCAAATTTAAATACGAATAGTTGTCAAATAATATTTGACTTGTAAGACAATCTTCTGACAATGGTAATTTCAACGTGTAGCAACTGAATCACTTTAAGCCAATTCGTCATCCAGTCTGTTTCACCGAATCATTGACGTCATCCAGTCTGTTGCGCCAAATCATTGACGTCATTCAGTCTGTTTCACCGGATCATTAACGTCATTTTTTGTCTGCTGCACGCACAGTTTACTAAAAAAAAATTTATAATTTGACTTTCTCTAAGAAGAATCCTAAAGATATGTTTTATCGTAGCGGTGTTTTTTCCTAAGTTGACTAATGCAATGTATAACAGATTACTCGTGTAAAGACATACTTAATCTAATATGTCAATAATTTTATTGTCTATCTTTGTAAATATGAACAAATCGGCAAACTGCTTTTAGTATAAGTTGCAGTGGTTTTAAATATTGTTCTTGTTTAAAAGCCACTTGATTCGCTCGTATTCATTGTTTCAATTGATTAAATTAAAATAATAATAAATAATAATATTAATTATAGCAATTTGCCATATTGATTTTCATGTCAAACATGTTGGCGCTTGTTTAATTTAAAAAATGTTAATAAGTTAACATATTATAATTTTAATTCATGAAATACGAAATAAAATTGTTTTTATTTTCAAATAAATAAAACAATATATTTTACGAACTTAGAAGTTAAATGATGTACTATTCCACAGAAAAATTAGTAGGTTTTTTAATGCATAAAATAAAATAATTTTTTTTTGTTATTGAAGTATTATTTTTTAAATGTATTATGAAATAGGAGATTAAAATGCATTAATAGTTGTATAGAGGCTATCAAAAGAGTGCACTCATCAGCTCCCTAATAATATCTCTGTCTTATTTTAAAAACTAATTTTAGCCAAGGAACCTATGTAAAAGAAATTTAATATATAAAAGCTCTGGAGAAAAGCTAGCGGCTGAAGCATTTGGTTACAAAGTTAAAAAATTTATTTTTTTTAGTTTTTGACTTGACTAAGTTGTGTTTACGTCATGAATGTGATAAACATCAAGGTCAAGGACCTAGAAAAAATGCAAACTGTGTTTTACCAACAAACAATCCGATACTCGATAACATTTATCACATTTAAAGACACTAATAGCAACTAGTAGCAACCCTGTGCTACGAAAGAATGCGCTTATAAACCGAGGATTTGTTAAATTAATTCTATGAATTCTAAATCTTGTTTTCATAGGCCGCTTCATAATTTGATCAATCGCTGGAATTTTAAAAAAAAACAACTTTTACACTGATCTCCTCCTCCCCTGTCCCCACTTTCCGCTCATTTTTAAATCCCTTATATTAACTTCACCGGCGTCTCTCTCTCTCTCTCTCTCTCTCTCTCTCTCTCTCTGTCTGTCTGTCTTGGGCTCGGCGGGCGGAAAAACAGAAGTCAAAAATGACCCACTTCCCATGATCCGATCAAACTGAAATTTGGCACACGGACCCGTCGAACCTAACAATGCATCGTATCAAAATTTCAGATCGATCGAACGTACCATAATTAAATTAATGCATTTTTAGTTTATCCTTATATGAGGTGTGTAATTCAAAATTCACTGTTTGTTATTTTTTTTAAATTCCAGTTCCACGTGAGTTTGAGTTGACGCCGACCGTCGTGTTGACGACGACCGTCGTGCCGACACCCCTCACATCCCACCCCCATTTATTAAAGACAAGGGACATCACACAGTGTCAGTCTGTAAATGTTTAAAAAACAAACCCGTAAAAACAAAGTTTTTGACTATAAATCCCTTATATATGAGACATAACTAACAGTAGTGATTATTTTTAAACATTAATACTGTTAGTTATGTCTCATATATAAGGGATTTATAGTCAAAAACTTTGTTTTTACGGGTTTGTTTTATTTCACTTTTAGTTACCATAAGGGATTTATAGTCAAAAACTTTGTTTTTACGGGTTTGTTTTATTTCACTTTTAGTTACCATGTTCAGCGTGTTACTTCGTCGATCTTCTAACTATCATTAGCAACAGAAAGAAAGAAAAAGCCGAGCTTCTTCCCTGACTAATTATTTTTTTGATCATTCATATGCAGATGAAAGTTAAAATCACGTTTTAACTTTAAGAATTATTTACTCGTTTCACTTTATGTTCATTCGATTCGATTCTATTTACTTATGGAACATGTATCTCTTAGTGTCCCGTAGTTACTTAAGAATTCATGTGGAAGTTTTAAAATGAAAAGCTGAATGTTTCTACGTGAACAGTTATGAAAACATATCATTTTGTCGTACGTTTTGATGTAGAATCCATCTACTGGATTCAAATATAATCACATAATAATTTTTGAGGATCACTGTGGTCGGGCGGAAAGCGTGCTTGGTTGACCTGCCAATCACATCCTCTCACAGCCGTGGCCTGTGATACGCAGCATCATCATAAACAGACTAGGATACGAACGTAGGACGCAAGAAATTTCAGCAAAGAAGATTGTCTCTTATTTCATTATAACAGCAGCAACAAGGTGTAAACATTAAATTGCCGTTACCTAGGAACATGTCTTACGATTGTTTGTTCTCCTCTGTCTATAATTAAATTTAGATTTCAATGGATGGTACCATTTCTTACCCTAATTATAATTAGTAGCACTCTTTTCCATTAGCATCCGAATTTTTTAGGCACAATAGAGTATTTTTATTGTTATTTTATGTGATATCTAAATTTATTTTATTGAATTAAATTATATTCAGGCGTGAATTCTAATTAATTGTAAGATCAGTAAAAAAAAACTAGTTAATAACGGAGAAAGTCTTTAGACAAAAACGCAGAAGAACTTCAACTAGATCATAGAGTAACAATTTCGAAAAAGAAATATTATTGAAGTTTTACATTAACAATGGTTTCTTCAAATTTTTAATTTTTTGAAATATAAATACATTCTCAGTTTTCTGCTTTGTTCTTCATCAATCTAAAAAAAACAACAACCCAAAAACAAGTTTTTTTTTATTTTTATTTATATTAACTTAGATTTCAACTTTAATTCGTGTATCGAGGTATCGATATTTTATTAAACCATTATTTTTTTTTAAAGTCAGATGTAATACGCTATATTAAGGTATACATTTACATAATTTTTGTTACACATTTCTCGAATCGGAAGATGTGATGTAACTTTGACTAAATACAGTTACCATTAGCTCACCGACAGCATATACATTATTGACAACTAGGCGAGTGAGCCATATTTGCGTTTGAAATGCCGCAAATGTTAGGAAAAAAATGTTTCATTCATTTTTGGTTACTCATCACACACATATGTTGTGTTTAATGTAGTACGTGCTCTACTTTTAACTAGTGACGATTTTGTTTGTGAGGCCTTTTAAGAAGAAATGATTCAAAACGCATTAAAAAAAATATTTATTTTATGATCGCTGGCGTAATTCAGAATTAAGGACACTTTCCAAACACGACTTAACGAAAATAGTAATTTGGAAATGCTTGTTACAGGTTCTTTTATATGGAAAATCAAAAGACTATTTAGAAGTATGTGAAGACTTATTGACCTTTAAGAAAGAATCTATTATTCCCATTCGTTCTCTCAACCCGAAAGGAGGAATTCGTTTTAATTGTGCTTCAATTCATTTTTTTTTGTTTTGACTTTGCTGGTCCGCCGAACAATTCAGTACTTTTATTGAAATGTTATGACTTTTCTTCTAGACTTAGCATTTCTATCTTTGATAGATTCCTCGTAACATAATATAAATACCATTTTTAAAATTCTATTTAAAGGTCTTTTTTTAAAAATTAAACATCAAAATTGTGTACCTTGATATACGTTTATATTTTAAAAAATACATTTGATTATCTCGTGTTCCATAGTTTCATGATAAATTCTTAATAAATTTCGACTTTATCTCAAAGACGTTTAACATGAGTCCATTACGAAGCAATAGATCATGTTTTTTTTAGGGGCTTGCTTGTTTATGCCAAGGATTAAACTGACCTTGGCTGTTTAAATTGTGAACATAGGTTTTGTCAATTCTAAAATTCTAAATGAAACATTTTACAAATGCCCCTTCAACAAGTATATTAATCTATCCTCTTGACACGAACTAAGGTGCGAAATGATGTACAGAAGGAAAGAAATTTAAAAAAAACTGATAACTATGAATTGGATTCGTTCTCGTAAATGTTGTTGAATTTATAAATTCAAAACTGCGCAGCTATTTGGAAGGGACGATGACGAATTGTTCAATAATGATAAAGACTTATGATACAACGATAGCGTTTTGTAGGTTGGAGGCTATGTCTTTGGAGATTATTTTAAAGTATTAACAAATGACGTTTGATTTTTTGTATTTTTTTTTGGGTTTGGGTGGGGTTCGAGATAAAGCGTTACGAGATGGCTATGACAACTTTGTGGATGTAAACGATGGATGATCTTTGAGAAAGACTACGCAGTCTATGGTAGTGCCGATTATTCTAAGGTTTTATAAATTCAATGTAACCTCTAAAGATATCTGTTACATTTCATTGTCGAAAAGATTACACTCAGACTCTTAAGACATTGTGATGTAGTAATAAAAAAAAACAATACAAATTTTGATGTTGTAAATGATCTCAACTGAATGCTAGTCTACCTACACAACCAATCGCAAACACTGATTATCCTCTTAAACAAAAGAAGAAATGGAACTTTTCATAACAACGAAATAGAAGTGAGACACACTAATGAACTTATCATCCATTAATAGTTATGTTTGTCAACAAACTCAACACACGATGTCAATACACGATGTCAATACACAGCCCACACAAAAAATCAATATCGGTCATAAGTAAAATAATAAATATAATTAAACACAAATTAATTTATGCAGAGGCCGTAGTTAACATTCGTACAGATACTCTAGAATAAGTTAACCAAAAGGTCAGGCAATTTATATTTAGAAACAGTTAATTTTAAACATTTCAACTTTAATGCAAAATAAATTAGATAGAATAGACATACAGTGTATAGAAAAAAAAGAATATAATTTGAATTAGAATTAAATACTTAGGACAAATCATTGAAGATCATAAAAAACGCAATTCAACACAATAAGATATGTTGAATGTTATCTCAGGCTGACATAAATTGTGATCTTGAAAATGTCGGCCTTTATTTGTTGTTACGTTTAGATTGTCATTGAAATTAAGACAGTCGTAATGGCTGTCATATCAATTAGTGAAACAAATGTGTTAACAAGTCGATTTATTTGTGTATTTCTTGATTAATTATTTAACATTGCAACATAGCATTAAATACTTGCTCCTTCTTTTTTGGTAAGTGAATCAAATTTGTAAACATATGTTGTGTCACTTGTTACATTCGGCTATTTAAAAATAGAGTTGTTAGAATGTGAATACTTTCGCCAGGTAAACGATTACTTACTTTTCAAAATTCATTGTGGTTTTTAACGATAAGCGGAACGCTGCAATGGCCGAGAAAAAAAAACATACAACACTTATAACTTAGAAATTATTTTTTTTAAATCTACATTTTAAATTTAATGAATATAATAATAAACTTGTTTTAGATGTTAGAATGTGTTTGGCTGAAACTTGTTGACGAAGCTTTAAAACATCTTTAAAAAATATATTAAAAAATAATAAAATAATGGAGCACGCGTTATAACATCAAAATATTTAGACGTTGTAAAAATACACAAATCGTTAAATAGTAAAAAATTCTACCCAACCGACGTCACATTTGGCAATGCAGCGAGAGCAATCATGACATTTAAAAACTCGCATGAAATGATAAAATTCATGAAACGAATGTCTTATGCCTTTTATTACAATATAAAGAGAAATTAATTTCGCGTTTCATCCATTTTTATAGTAAAAGCTAAATACTATTTTAACCTGGATCCAATGTAATATGTTCATCCAATACTTCTTTCGTTTTCTTTTCGACGCTTGTGGTTATGGTCTGACTTGCAAGATTGTTTCCGATTATCGATGTTTTTTTGTTTTTTTAAATTGAAGTAACCATATTGAATATATTTTACATGTTAACTCTGTTTGCGAAACCGTTTAAAGTTATTTTTTTTAATTACCGGTAACTTTAAAATATTTCTGGGAAAAAATTGTTTAGATCGAAGCAATGAGAAAAGCTATCGACTCGTAAAAAATGTTGACATTTTCTGAAATTTCATCGAAAAACTCATCTAAATTTTATTTGGTCTCTTTGAACAACACTCTTCTCAGTCACATGTGTTGACTGTGGATGGCTGTCTCTAATACATTGTTTAATCGTTTTTGCACCTTAGAGCTCCGTTTTTTTTCCAGTACTTTTTATACCGTACACAAGGCAACTTTTTCTACTCCTTGAAACGAACCATATTAAGGTCAATCAGTCACAGAGGATATGCTACTATAATATCACACTTAATACTCTGCTATTAACCCCACTATCCAATCGTTGCAGGAGTGCATTGGTGAGGTAAAGCCAGGGATGACTTGCAAAAAAGCCAAAGCTCAATGGGGACAAGACACAATCCTCTGCAATAATAAATCACACAGTACAATGTCTCTTCCGAGATGTATTCAAATAGCTGATTCTCATATAGTTCTATATTAATATTGAACAACTCGAACTCACAATCAGGTTTACTGATTAATCAAACCTAGGACATTAACGTCAGTCTTGCGTATTGAAAACCTCGCATAATCTCAACCTTATCACTTAAAGCTATCGTAATGAGATATAATCGCACATCACGCCTAATTATACAATGATCCCGTACACACATTCTGCAAATTATATGTGTTTTAAGATAACGGGTTAAAATTCAGAATATATTACATTTTCTATCAGCATTGAAAAAACAATTTGCTAGAATTCCATTTTTCTGTATTTTATAATGCTGACTAAATTAGTTCCCATACCTTTTCAATATTATAATGTATTTTGTGTAACTTAACCTTGACACTCAACAGCGATTAAATTATAACATTGTGTGTCTGATCATATTGATATTTTTCGATGTTTTATTTCCATTGTTCCAGCACAAACGGAGGGATGAGTCAATAGATTTGTCTTTTCAAAATATTTTCTAAACAACCTAAATCTTGTTTTGCAAAATGCTTTACATGTGAGGTCGTTATGAAGACTATATTAAAATGGTCTTTTTCGTGTTTACTAGTCACGTTTAAGTAAATTAATTTTTTTCAACCAAGGCATATAAATTAAAATGTTATAATTTGACGCAAACGTCAACATAAAAAATAATACTATTAAAAGTATTAAATTTGTGATTAAATTAGCCACTTTTGAATATGTCAAATATTTGGTAATTTACAAAATAGCAGTATTGGTATATTTAAGGAGCTAAGAATGATAAGGTGGTAAGCTTCATTAATGTCTATTTATTTGTACTGACTACTTGTAGTTGTGATATTACTTTCCTTCACGCTCTCTAAATGTGTCAAATTAAGATTGATTTTAATTTAAAAATAAAAAGAAATTAATAATCCATGCTTAGCCTCTAATCGCTGCGCAGAACAGAGACTTTAAAACAAAAAAAAACAAAAAAAATTCCCTGGTTTATTAGCTTGAATACTGTATCCACGACCCCTACCACGTGAAAACAAAAGCTGTTAGTGATAATGGTATATTGTGAATTATTTCCATTTTATCATTTCAATCTCATATTTATCTCACTCCTTGCATTATTGTAGAAAACACATTTTAAAAAAGCGTTCAACCTGTTAACCGTGCAGTGGTTCCTAACCTTTTGGGGTCCATGCACCCCTTCAGATACCCAAAAAAGTTCATGCACCCCTTCGTGAAACTTGCAGAAAATGCATAATAAACTATGTTTATTTTAGGAAAACAACAGTTTTGACCATAGGCAACAGGGAATTTAGTGAGAGATCTGCTGCTTCTTATGATCAATCAGCGATTTAAATATGGGGACTGTTTTGGGCAAAGCAACTCTCATGTCATCCTCTGCATTCAACTTATTCCTTTCATTGGTTTTAATCGTCAAAGGTATGGAGAATACTGCTTCACAGAGATATGTTGTGGCAAATGGAAGGAGAGTCAGTACTGTCCTCTTGGCTAGTTGTGGGTAGAAATCTAGCTGGGCGCACCAAAATTCAATCAAGGTATTGCAACTGAAGGCACTCCTCAGTACTTCTCTGGTTCTCAAATAAATCATGTCATCTTTAGCAAGGCCACTGTCATCAATGTTGTTCAAGTCACAGAGAAAAGGATTGCGAATCCAAAGGTCTTTCCTAGCAATTTCTTGACAGAAATACCCATCAAAGACTTCTGCAATGTTGAAAGGTGGTCTGAAATGTCCCCTTTGATTTTGTCACACAGTGATCCCTCAGTGCTTCCTTCTGCACCAGATATTACAACTTCATCCACAAGTGGAAAGTTGGCCAAGTTGGACTTTTCTAGTCGTCGTTGGAATAGTGGCGCTTTGATAAGGAAGGCTTGCAATATCTCAGTAGCATCCATTACAGTCACAGCAGATCCTTGGAGAGATGTGTTCAACTCATTCAAGATGGTGAAGATGTCAGCCAGGTATGCCAAGTAATGAATGAAATTTGGACAATCAAACTTGCCAGTAAGGTCACTCTCTTTTTCTCGCAAGAAAATGGCAAGCTCCACTCTCAGTTCTACTAACCGAAAAAGTATCCGTCCCCTGGACAACCAGTGCACCTCAATGTGGTAGAGCAGAACTTCATGCTCAGAAACCACCTCCTGACAGAACAACTTGAAGAGGCAGTGGTTCAAGGCATGTGAGCGGATAAAAATTACATCTTGGACTGAAGTAGAAAGAACTGACTTCAAGGCTGGAGGTAGAGTTTTGCATGCCAGGTCCTGACGATGAAGGATACAGTGTGTAGTGACAATATCTGGAACTTCTTTCTTTACCATTGCTGAAAATCCTGACTTATTACCGAGCATGAAGGGAGCACCACCAGTGCAAATTGAAGAAATTCTTGAAGTCCAGTCAAACTGGTTTTCAGTGAAGAATGCCTGACTAGCTGCAGCTTTGGTAGTAGCTAGGAGTGGCTTACAAAAGAGAAATTCCTCCTTCAGCAATCCACTGAGAACATATCTCAGAAATACAAGAATCTGACTGCATTGTGCTACATCAGTGGATTCATCCAGCTGCATGCTAAATGGAAAAGTACTGCTTCTCATCTCGCACAAGACTTGATCCAGAATGTCTGCAGCCATGTCACTAATCCTGGAATGAATAGTGTCATTGGACAAAGGAACTTTCTCAACCTGCTTCCTCTGCTAGTGACCACACATCAGTTCGACCATCTCTAGAGCACAAGGTTTCACCAAAATTTCTCCAATGGTGTGGGGCTTCTTGTTCTTTGCAATAAGATATGCAACCTTGAATAATGCCTCCAGTGCAGGTTTCTGTGACAAAGAAAATCCAAGCTTGGGCAAGGTACCTGAGGTCAAGAAGCGAGCTCTCTTCTGCTTGAAGACCTCAACACTGTCCTTGGAATTGGATGGATGGACTTTCTTCAAGTGCTCTCGGAGTCTAACAGGCTTCATGTTGTCATTGCACAGGATTTTTTCACAGAGGAATCACTGAGGATTTTGTGTTCCATCTCTCTCTCTCTATTTATTTATTAACGATTTTGAGGGGGTGATGAAAATCGGAAAGTAGTACCAGTCACAGGCAAATGTTTAACTGACGAAGTTGATGTTTTTAAAGACCGGAATTGTATACTCAACTCAAGATTTTGGGTTTCAATGACGAATAATGGCTTACAATTAACGTTTTTAAGACCTTTACAGCGTACCGAGCAATAAATGTGAAGAAAAAAATCCCAACGTTTACATCCGCTCAAAACAGTTAGAGGGTCACCGGAAGACATATATCTGACGTATTTGATGACAAAATTAAATTATTCTTTAGAAAACTGTGACTTAAAACACGGGATTTTCGAGGAACATGTAGAGCGAACCGTTCATTTTGCGAAACAAGTTTTTCCGTCAATTTTCGACATGCGCAGGACAATGCGCGAAGGTTGTATATGGGCGCCCTTTAACGCAGCACGCATTGCTTATGGTTTACATTTTCAGATTATCAGTTTTTCTTTCTTGTTTTTTCTTCCTATTTTTCTTTTTTTTGTCTGAATGGTTCATGCACCCCCTGGAACCTGCTCATGCACCCCTTGGGGGTGCATGCACCACTGGTTAGGAACCCATGTAACGTAATCTTGTAGTCACTTTCTTGAAGAACTATTTAATGAGTATGTCACAGATTCAATCAAGATTCTTAGTTTCATATAACACCCTAATGCTGCTAACAAAGCAAATTATTTTTACTTATTTAATGCTGTATATTTGTAAATTTTCATTTTATAATATTCCATACTTAGCCAAGAAAATCTACAATAATTGTTATTGTGGCAAAAAAATAATGCTAAGATATAAGTACTCTGAAACTTTATATTTGTAATTTTAGAGTTTTATAATACACCACACACAAAATAATAACCTTCACATATGCCATGCCGTGCGTCAAAAATATGAAACAACCGATTGTACATGTACGATTTCAGTTAGGATCGTGTAAATATAAAAAACAAACAAAAGGAATTAACAAAAGATAAGATATTCAAGTAGGTTATGCATATAAATATATGTTATGAGAATCACAATACTATTTAACGTATCAATATATATGGTTTAAGATTTATAACAGTTACATTCTTTAAATTACAAGTGTTGCTTAAATTCAAAATACCATCTGACATTGCGAAGCAATCTTAAATGAGAAATTTAGTCAAATAATGTTTCATAAAAATTTGACAATTCGTTCAAATCTGGTGGTATTTTGCATTTGTCATCAATGGTTTATCATCACTTTTTTCCATTTCGGTTTTGTAACTTGTGACAATTTTTATTTGTCTATGCCCTTTTCTGTTCAGAACATGCCCCCCACAGCTTTTCTTTCTTAAATTTTTTTGCGTCCTTATAGTATGGTTCTCGAAGTGCTTGTTAAAACAATATTGTTTTTTGAATGTATGATGTTTGAGCTACTGTAAACTTTGTAGTTGTAATGGCATTCATGTTTACTAATCTACGTGCATTTTAAATAACTAAAACTTAAAATGTGTTTTTGTGTGTCGACTAGAGCTGTCAATATTGTTGAAAATGCAGCCCGGGTACCCGTCAAAATTTCGAACGGGTACACGGTTATCCGATTGAAACATCGCATAATTATCCCCGTCATAACTGCTATACAATGCTACCTAGCCACATTCCATGCACCTCATTTCACACAGTAGCTACACGGCCGACGTCTTAGGGTTCGTACATAAATGACGTCAAGCTATTTTGGCCGAGTTTTAACCTCCCCCACCCGTCACAGATTGTAACAAAAACTTAGAGCCTCCTCCAATATGACGTCACTAAGCTTTGCGGGCGCCCCCCCCCCATAAAAGCCGTACATCCTTTTTGAAAATGAGCATGTGGCAAATAAATTTATTGTCGTTTAATTTTGTATTTAATGTGAAATTGAACTCTAAAAATCGCTACAGGCTTAAATCAATGTAAAACATCATTAAATAAATTGTAAGCAATCAAATATTTCAGTGGCACTTTTATTTAAAGTTGCGCGTTTTTATGTGACGTCACATTTATTCTTAAACACATCACTCCCCCTCGTCACAAATGTGTTACCCCCTTCTCCCCTAGGTTCGTAACGTCATTTCTGGACGGGCACTTATCCATCTTACACTGTTAGTAACTAATTATTTACTTTAAAAACTGACAAATTTTGGTGTATTTTTTAAATAAGTTTTTGGGCAAGGCCCACGCTGTAATGAACACACGAAACACAATCGAATGGAGGGAGGAGGAGGGGGGTAGATAAACAACATCGACAATCGTAAACCCAATGTCGGCGTATTTCAAAGATCAAATTTAGTGTCAAAGCAGGGGTGTTTGTATTAACAAAATCAAACATGGCCTCTTTCATCCCTATGCCGACGTCTTACCCATCTAACCTGTTAGTAACTATTTAATTTATTAACCTTAAAAACATCAGTTTTTCTAGGTCAACACGTGTTAACGAACACAAGAAACACAAGCGAATGGAAAGGGTGTGGTTAAAGTATAGGAATGGATGGGGGGGAGATGGGGTAGATAATTAGTATAAATCGGTAGCCCAAAGTCGTCATATTTCAAAGGAATGTTAGTGTCAAAGCAGGGGTGTTTATATTAACAAAAAACACGGCCTCTTTCATCTTTATACGATCTATTCTTATTTTCGGCAAAGGAGTTTTCTTTTCTTTATATGATTTATTCAAAAAACCAAAATCTTCTTGTGTTTGCGACTTCCGTTTCATTTTCAGAGAAAAAAATATTTATCAAAATACATTGTGGTTTGTCGAGACCGTATTGTATTTTCTGTTGACAGATAGTTCTCCTTAGATGTATTTCATACCATACATTTGAAACAAAAATGTTCATTTGATAAATTGTTTCGCGACCCGTAAAGTAAACACACACAAAAAAAAACGCATGCGAGCCGAAGTTTGGTTAATATAGCCATTGAAGCCACATTTTCACGGGAACCCGGGCAGAATTTTAATACCCAGGTAATCTCACGGCAACGGGTACCCGTTGACAGGCCTAGTGTCGACAACAATCTTTCAGTATATGTAATGAATATATTAACCATTTTGATGATAGAGAAATAACATATTTTTTGTTTCATTTTTGTTACCCAAATTATCGGTAATAGTCAATTCTAATCAACCATTTAAATTCAATGTTGCTGATGAAAAAGTTTGTTTTTTAAAGTCTCACGATGAATCTTCTTGTGGTCATGACTTCGAAACTTGTTACTACTCTTTCTAATGACTTTTGTCTAGGTCTGTCAACGGGTACCCGGGAACCCGGGTCCCAAAAAATCACTTTTTTTTTATCCCTCTTATCATTTTTTTTTACAAAACTGTACTATAGAAGTATTTCATTGTAATCATTTTTACATCGCTGATTTATTACATATAGATTTGCATTTCTATAATTTCCATAATAAACAAAGAAGTAATAGCGGGCATGACGGTGAAAAGTTTAAGGCATTTAGAATGTATAAGTATAAGGTAACTGCTTAAATTTTGGACGATTACCCGGGCAGTTATTTTCAACAATATTGACAGCCCTATTCTTGACTAGTTTATAATGGTCTAGTTTTTATGCTTTCCAGTTTTGAAAACTAACATTGCTGAAAATAGCTATGTTGAACCATCGGAGGTTTTTACAGGAAATATTAGGAAGCCTTATTGTTGTCTTACGGACTTAAACAATTCCTTTGCTTCTAATGTCATTGTGGTATAGATTTTCCGTCTTTTATAGACTACATCGGTTTTAGGTTCAGTTGTGGGAGATCGAATTTCTGATATTTGAATTCGAATTGATTTTTAGCCTACACATTTTTCAGAATCATTAAGACTAATTTTTTAAAGTAATGTATGTTGAATAAAAAAAATATATCAGGAAAAAAATATCTTCCTATTAAAAAGTACACTCTTTACAATTTCTTTTTAATTTAATCGCCAGGGGAGGGAAATCACAAGAAACGTCATCTTGCCAAAAACTTAAATTATATGAAGTTTCGTGTTAAAAGAACTTGAAATTCTCATTTTAAATACGCTTCATATTTTTATCCGAATAAAATAGATTTTGTTTACATTGATCTCTTTCTCCTGCCCTACCCCGCATTCCGCTCATTTTGAAAATACATTTTGCTCCTTTTGCCTTTTTTTTTATAATCGCTCAAGAATAATGAATATTTAATACTTGATTATGCAATTAAATGCGTAGATGTTTATTCATCAAAGATGAACCTTTATTTTTACGTTAAGGGCGATCAAGAAAGAAATTCGAAATTTCGAATTACGTTTTTTTCAAGTTTAAGTTACTGTCTCCGTCACGTGACGTCATCGACCTTCTAACTAGCATCAGTATGAGAAAAAAAATTCATTTTTTCCCCCGAGTTTGGTTCTTGACTATCATTGTTTGATCATTTATATACAAAATAAAGTTAAAAATCACGTTCTAACTTTGAGAATGTCTTACTCGTTGCTTTGTATGTTCATTTAAATGCAATTCAAATAACTTATGGAACAAAAAAAAGCTCTTTAACACACAAAGATATGTGAATGTAATCTCATTCTGACGTAGATTGAAATTTTGAAAACTTCGGCCGTTATTTGTTTCTGTGTGTGGAATATGATTTAAATTAAGACACTCGTAATGGCTGTCATATCGATTATTGAAGCACATTCTTAAACAAGTCGATTTATTTGTGTATTTCTGGATTAATTATTTAACATTGCAAAATAGTATTAATTACTTGCTAATTATTTTTGTAAGTGAATCAAAATTATCAACAGATGTTTTGCGAAATGCTACATGCGGCAATTTAACAATAGAGTTGCGAGAATCTGAGCACGTTTGCCAGGTAAACGATTACATACTTTTTAAATTTTTATTTTGTTTTGCGATACACGGAACGCTACAATAACATAGCAGCACAACACGCAATTCTCAGTGCTCAGAACTATAAAACAATGTCAACACTTTAATTTTAATAAAAGGAAGAAATAAATGGTTTTACTATTTTACTCAGTGATAGAATGTGTGTGCATGAAACTGTTTGTTATCGAAGCCTGTAAACGATCTTTACAATAAAAAAAAATATTATGCGTGCGTGATAACATCAAAACATTTCAAAGTTGTAAGTACCCACAAATCGTTATATGGTAAAATTTCTACCTGGCCGACTTTACACTTGGAAATATAGCAAGAGCAAGTGCACCGTTTATTAATACGCATGGAAAAATTCAATTCATAAAACGAAAGTACTCTACCGTTTATTATAATATAAAGAGAAGATACACGTTTCGCTTTGTATCCATTGTTACCGTGGACACGATTTTAACATTGAACCAACGTGACATTTGTTCCAATCAGGTTTGACTTTAACAGTATTTAAGACATATTTCTGTTCGACGCCTGTGTTTATGGTATCACTTGCAAGATTGTTTCCGATCATCGATCGTTTTAAAAAAAATTGAAGTAAACATATGGAAGGCTTGTTACATGTTAATTCTGTTCACGAAAACATGTAAAGTAATTTATATGTTTTTATTGGCTTAAAAATACATTCTAAGAAAATAACATGGTGTACATCGGAGCGATTTGAAAAACTATCGACCCGAATCAAATGCCTTACGGTTCCTTGTTCTCCTCTGTATGAAATTTAATTTATAATGCATTGAATGGTACCAATTTTACTCTAATTATATTTAGGAGTACTCTTTTCCGATAGCATAAGTATTATCTAGACAAAATAAATAATTTTTCATTGTAGTATTATATGATATCCAAATATATCTAATTAAATTACATTTGGGCGTAAACTCTTATTAATTGTAAGTTCAGTAAAAAAAAAGTGATAACGCATATAATTTTCATTGTAGACAAAAACGCAAAAACAACTTTCGTGCTCTAGGAGAAACAATGATCAAAGAAATTTTCGGAAGGAACCGTCAAAGTACCTTAAGCATCCACAATCAGACACCTTGAATTAAAACCTGCTGCCGGTTAGTGCAGCGATTGTAACACATGTTGACGGAAACGTTAAAATAATGAAGAAATGTTGTTAAACATGTTCTTAGATTAAATACGTGACGTCAAGTTGATGTTGTTTTTTACATTGTAAGTGAGGGCAATTGTTCATCATGAAAAAACACAAATTATAGAATACAAAATAATGAGTTTCTACAATAAAATTTATTGCACTCACAATTAAAATTGAGTATGTGCCTCCTCGCGTCTTACTTCTTTGAACTTATCTCGATGGAATTCCATGTTTAAAGATTTGGGTGAAATTGTTTGCTTAATATATTTAAATAATACATTCAATGTTAAAGTTACCATCCTATGGAGTGGACTCTAGCGGATTTAAAATGCCATTATTTAGTGTGCATTTACCAGAAAACGTCTCTTCGTACACCAAATGGGTGCTCTACCCTTGTTCGACAACCCCTGTTATAAAGCATGATTAAAAATTGTTCTTCTGTTCAATCCATATTTTACAACTATCACCTAATAAAACTAAATAAAACTGCAGTGAAATAAGTTATGGTTCGGTGTAATGGAGGCATTTTCTTCCCAGTTAATTTATCTGGATTACAAGTAATTGTGTCACAGTTCAAGGAATCCGAGGTGTTTATTTATTAAGATAAAGCAGATCTAAAGCTGCTTAAAAAAATATATTCATATTCTTAGTAAGTCTTGAGTCTTTAAAACTTATTTCTTTGGTTATATTGTTCAAATTGGATTTGACATCGTGATTCACTTTCTTTCTCATACCTGACTGGAATCATATTTAAATTATTAGGTATATGTTAGTTCCCGCTGTTTCCATATTTATCTTGCGATGTGTTATATAAAGTATATATATATATATATATATATATATATATATATATATATATATATATTATATATATATATATATATATATGTATATATATACACATATATAAAGTGATCGAGACTTAACGTTTTATTTCAAACGTACAAGACCTAATACAATTGGCGACGGATCGTCGTAAATGGAAATCAATGACTTGTGCCCTATATGCCGTCTTCGGCCCGAGAGGAACTAACTAACTAATGTCTAAAAAAAACTATCGCATTCTAACTGTATTTAATAATAAAAACTATTTGTTTACATGTGACATCAAAGATATACATGAATGAATAATTGTCTCAGGTTACCCATTATACTTCATTGTTTGTTTCAAATCTACTTTTTTTTTAAGTTTTTTTTTCTTGTTTCACTTTTCTAAAAAACAATTAAAAATATGTAACACTTATTAGATCATAGTTGCCTGTGCACAATTACACAATGTTTAAAGGTACACGACAACATGACATGTCTACATGTTTATGCTCTGAAAGCCGGTCCTTTGTAAGTCATTTAACCAGTTTATAATGAATGTGTACCACTTCGCATCGACAATGTTCATTTGTCACATAAATTACTTTCGACCTAAACAGTTTTATGTGAATTTGGTTTATATCGTATGTCGTATCGGACGTCAATCCAATGAAATATCAATTTAAAATGTTATATTTTAAAATATAACAAAAATAACTGACAACATTTATTTCAACTCAGCACAATATCGCAAAATTATTTATCCAATTGGCCATATCTCTAATACTTCTATCGACCATGCACAATGTAACTAATTGTTTTTGTTTTCCCGTCGTGATCGACAAGAACTATTCTCATTACATTAACTATGTGCTTTGGCAGGCTTCTGTGTTCTAGTGGGGGCTTATTAGTCCCTTTATTGCGCTAAAGGTATGTCCACATCGGACAAAAGAATTTGGGATTCAATCTGAAAAGTTTCAAGCACGATTTTTTCTGACCTGTCATCTGGACGTGTTAGCATCACAGAATGCAGCGCTCAGTCACTGGCTGGTGCCTATCAGGATTCATGCCCAATGCCCTAAGACTTAAGTGCAATTTTGAGGATATCTTTGGTGCTCTTTCATGGTCCTCCTCGGATAGTCTCTCCATCAGTAAGCATGCTAAAGATAAGCCTCTCAAAGACTCGTGTGTTTAGCCTGCGCAGGCATCGCCCCTGCAAAGTGTAGATTGAACTTAACCTAGTGTAAATACCAGGAAAACTTCACTAACAAGTACCTCGATGCTTGGACCTTATCCTTGAGCTTTTGATGTTGATTATTTTCCTTATGATTTTGGCGTGAAAGTGATTCAACAACCTATACACAACATCACTAATATGAGTCTCAAATCTAAACAACGTCCGTAATACTTCTGTCAAATATGCACGCCATCTCTAATACTTCTCTCCAATTCACACACCATCCCTAATACATCTATCAAATCTGCACACAATAACTAACACTCCCCGAAACCATACGCAATAACTTTAAATCTTCTCTCAAGTATGCACAGCATCATTCTATCTTCTGTCAGCTATGCATAATATCTTCTCAAAAGGCTCCACAATATCTCTTAGCCCTGCATAACATCAGCAAATCTAGACTCAGTCTTGAAAAATAACAACACGCTTAGTCCAAACGATCCACGAAAATGGCATTTTCTCACATTCCAGTCCATCTCACAGTCATCAGTCTCCTAAGTGAAAACACTGATTCTCATTACCCGTACATGCAAAAAAGCGATCGTGTCATACGTATAGCGTCACTGATAAATATGTTTTTACAACATTCACGTGTTCTAATATTAAAAAGAAAAATTACAACATATCATTATCTATTTTTATTCATTATGGATTAAATTTCACTTCTTCAAAGCTAGAATTAGATATTTTTAAAAGATACATTTTATAGAAATAAACAAAGTTAAATATTATAGTTTTAAGGTCTAAGGTATTAGAACTAGATAAAAAAAAGCAATTGCTTTTATGACATTAAAACATTTGAAACCAAGTATTTTTCAATTTTTAATACCACATAAATCCTTTGAAATTTAAAATAATAAACATGTTCAATCCTCAATATCTTTTCTTTGTGCAATTTGATATAAAATATCTTTGATCGATTCGAAAAGTAATTTGCTTTTACACTAAAAATGATCTAACTACACATGAAAGAAAACCAAAAAATAATTTCTAATATCGATGTTTTTGGGCTTCCAAGCGATGGCAACTTTTGAACATTTTCTTTGCAAATAGTTTAAAAAAATTTTAAATTAGTATTTCTCATACTTCAAACTATAACCTAACAGGTTTCTTTTGCTGGTATCAATTCGTCACACACAGACCAAATGAAAAATGTAATAAGTCAATATTGTTTAATATTCCTGCTCTGTGGTCGTCTCCTCTTCATAGTCTATAAATGGTTTTTTTTCGTGAAATTTGAAAACCTTCTAATATTGATTAACAATTTAAATTCTTACTGCTTTGTTGTCTCTAAAATGATAAAGGTGACTCATTAAAGAAAAAATGCCCGAAGAAGTAAGTTTAATTAGTTATATATTGCTAGCTATCATATAAGTAAATGTCTGTAATTTATTATATCTTTTGTTGATGAATACATAAGCTACACTATTTTGCTCGGTTTAGGTAGATTATTTGAATATTATTTGGTTATGTACAGAATCAATCATTTTTAAGTTACTCAAGTCAAATTATAAATCATATCAGATTCAATTAATTCCCCCGAAACAATTATTTGCAGGGTCATTAAAAAAATTTTATCAAAAAGTTTTAAGTTTAAAGAGAAAAACGAAGGGTTCACAGACTAAACTTTTAAAAATTGATATTAATTCGTGAGACACATTTTAATTATTTAAGTAAAAATTA
The DNA here is from genome assembly GCA_944989445.1 of Ampullaceana balthica. Taxonomy (NCBI): domain Eukaryota; kingdom Metazoa; phylum Mollusca; class Gastropoda; family Lymnaeidae; genus Ampullaceana; species Ampullaceana balthica. Next base: position 319,168 of record CALYLW010000049.1, on the reverse strand, counting down.
ATTGCTAATTTAATCATTATTTAGATAATATACTTACACAATATTATTAAAAAATATGGAATCTAGCGACACTTCGCTCAGCTGGAGTAAAATGTCATGTGTATTTGAAACTTACTGTCAGTGGCTAAAGTCTAAACAGTGACTAACATTTCAAAGGACACATTATAAACGAAGGCTCCATTTGACGTATCTAATACTGCGATTCAGATTCTAATCTTGTGTTAACCTTATAAACTCATTAGACGAGAGTAATGCTATTGTCTTTTTCTTTTACTGTCACTTTCATTGAGGGATATTTTGATGCTGTTTTAAATCATTTTAATTTAAGAGCAAAATTTGTTTAGTTTGAAGAAATGATGAACAACTCTCAAATGAAAACAGAGTGCTCTGTTAGTTATCAATAACAATCAACAGATGGCATTCATACTACACTGTTGCTTCTCTCTGCTCAGTATCACAAACAGTTACACTAGAATTATCAGTATGCAAATTTTAAAGAAGATTTGTCATGTTGAGCATAAAATTATATAGGGCAGTTAACACAATGAAGCACATCTAAGGACGACCAAACTTGTCTGAATCTTCTTCTTCTCTTTGAATCGATTGGTGTAAAATTCTACGAAGAAACATACTAAATCCAATGGCGTGACGCGTAGTTTCAATCTGCCGTTTGAGAATCTTTATTAACAATATGGGTTACCGGATTTCGGCTCCGGCTCCGGCAAATCCAGAATCCAACCATTTTTACAAATCTTGATCCGGCTCCAGCCGGATTTAACTTCATAAATCCGGCAACATCCGTCTGTTTTTGGAATTCAAAAATTTGAATCCGGTACACTCCTAATTAACAACGTTCTCATGTAGTTCACCATACTTGTCGGTTGTATTCATGTTTAGATACAGGATTCTTTATTGAAGCGAATGAAATGTTGGCGAGACTGCAGTAAGACTTATAGATAAGTAGTTATGTGAAATGTAAACAGGCTATGTATGAGCCTTACAATACGTCCCAAAACAGCGTTACGTTATTCTCTGACGTCTTGTCAGGCTCATACATACTCTGTTTACATCGCACGTATCTACCTTTGCTCTTTATTAAATTACTTTTGGAAGATGGTTGCATATTATATTCATTAGTTTGACCTGTCAAGGCATTCTTCAGTTTTTCGTAACCATATCTTCGTTGTTCACATATTTAGACATAAGAAAGGTAAGCGGCAGCATCTCTATAAGGAAGGTGAAGACGTTTGTCTCGTCAGCTCCATTTAATACTTCTTAAATGATATATCTTGACGAAAAATGTCTGTCAGACATGTGGGTCCCCTGTATGTCGGTAAAATATCTAAAAGTTTTTAGGCAAACATTGTCATTCTCTGTTAAATATAGGACTTGAAATATTTTTTAAAAAATGTTTCTCTTCTAAGATTTTGAATACTTGAATCTCGTCGCGGCAATCGTTTTAAAAGCAATGGGCTTTCTCTACCATTGTTAATACCTGTAGCATTTTGCATCAAACCTAGCTATTTTCCCACAAATTGTAGAGAACACTGATTTCTCTTTCAAACATTAATCTCAACTGTTATCATATGTGCTCATTCACATTGAACAAATTTTTAAAATTAATTTTAAAAGATCGCTTTCTTCAGAGTAACATCACAAACTGCGCCGTCCAACCCCTTACCCCCACCACCCAACCCGCAAGAAGTAAAATACAACAACCAAAATATAACCAAACACGATAATTTCGACTGAATACATTTTGATGTGAGTCTTGGACCACCTATACCAGGCACGAAAGAAGGCTCAATAGCTTCCAGCTCAGATGCCTGCGCCGCATCCTAGACAACAAATGGCAAGAGAAAGTCCCCAACACAGAGGTCCTGGCTCTAGCAAGCATGGTCGGCCATGTCTCAGATACACGGACATATGCAGGAGAGAGGTAAAAGAAAACAACATTAACATAAAAAACTGGGAAAACCTGGCAGAGGATAGGTTCACGTGGTGGGATATAGAATACAGATCACTAAAAGCAGAGGAGCAAACTAGGGCAGAAGCATTTGAAAAAAGAGTGAGGAGGAAGCCAGGCAACACTGCACCACTTCATTCGTGTGTGTGACATGCAAAAGAAACTGCCACTCAAGGATTGGTCTCATCAGCCACACCAAGAGCTGCAAATAATTAAGATAAATATATATTGTATTTCATAGACGGACAGATGTCGTACTTGTTGCATAAGGCGGAGATGTTAGAGTTGGATGTTTTAACATTTAGTGCCCTTGTAATTGATTCTGTGTTACTTGGATTTCAAGCGGACCGTGGATTGACTGTTGCTAGTAAATCTTGTTGGTTTGATCGGCGTGTGCCTCCGGGCCACACACACGCTCACAGAGTGGTCAAGTAATTTGACTACATCAGCAAAAGATACAAAAACATAAAATCTTTAAAAATCTAACGATTACTACTAAATTTATATATACATATAATTTAAATAATACTTTTTTAGAGTATTACAGGTCTGTCTTAATACAGTGATTATCGCAATTGCATTGCTCTGATGTCACGAATGACTAATGTAGTCATCTCAATCGTCCTATTGTAAAAAGATAGGTGAAACACTAATGTGAATATTAAATCGCCTTCAAGATATACTCCTTATGGACTCTGTTACACAACCGACATTGTTATATTTAATAAACACAACTTTATAATATGAAATATTAAGAAATTATCGCAAAAACGTAGTATCGCAAAAGCATGATAAGTTATTTCAATATTTATTTTCTCAAATAAAAAAGTAACAATCATCGAAGTAATAATTTTTTTAAAAAGCATTACCTCCCATCATCACTTTAAAAAAAAATAGTTTTTTTAAATTAATAAAATAGACATATGTGTCCTCACAAAAAATACATAATAAATTCAACAAAGGTTGGTTCAATAATATAAAATTTATACGAATTTTTAAACAAACAGTTTAAAAAAAACAATTTAAACTACAAATTAGGAAAAATCAACACAAAAGATACTTAACAATTTTATATTTACGGCAGTAACTACCTATAACTATTATTCTTCAAAACGCTACAAATATGACCCTCCATATAAAAATAAAAGAAACGCACATTTGACTCAACCGTACACTATGCATATTTTACATATACATAATCCCCTTTCTTCATACTAACACACAAACACACATCAAATATGGAGGGTTTTAAAAATAAATACTTGTAGAGGCTAAAAAAAAACATACATAAAAATAACTTAAAATTTACCCCAACGCACCCCAAACACAAACACGCGCAAACAATTACTTAAACACACATAACGGAATATCAACTATATTAAATTAATATAAAAAACACTACTCTTTTTACATTGTTTTCTTTTCAAAAATTAATATAAGCTCAAACCATTAAGTCACGTAACACAATATTTCACAGAAAGAAAAAAAAATGTTCTCAATTTAAATTTTTACCACATTTTGGTGATTAGATTAATAGATATGTTTCTCGTGAAGATTACTAACAGAATTTGGTAATATTCGCTTAGTAACGAACGGATTGACAAAAAGATGCTTGCTCTTTATATTTCGCTTTTTAAAAGACTGTGTCCATTATCTCAGATCCGTCTAAGATGTCCCAGTGTCAAGAATGGGCGTACACAGTAAATTATTAAAGTGTGCGCAATTAGATTTTTTAGTGCCTAATTCATGGATAAGTTCGACTGATAATGTGAGAGAATTAAAACTTTTTGAAGAATAATTTAAGAGAAATCTTAAAATATTTATTCTTTAAGATTAGTTTAAGACATCGAAGCGACTCAAGCATGCTAAAATAGCCCAAACTCAGGTACTGTATGGCAAACAATGATCATAGACATCTTACAGTACCTTAAGTATCCACAATCAGGCACCTTGAATTATTAACGTACTGCCGGTTAGCGCAGCGATTGTAACACATATTAGTGGAAAAGTTGTTGAAATAGTGAAGGAATATTGACGTCAAGTTGATGTTGTTTTTTACATTGTAAGTGAGGGCAATTGTACCTCATGAAAACACACAACTTATAGAATGAAACATGTTGAGTTTCTACAATAAAATTTATTGCACTCACAATTAAAACTACTCATTTGCCTACTGGCGTCTTTCCTCTTTGAACTTATCTCGATGGAATTCCATTGTTTAATTTTCGGGTTAAATTTTTTACTTACTATATTAAACTATTAAATTCAATGTTAAAGTTACCACCGTATGGAAAGGACTCTAGTGGATCTAAAATGTCATTATTTAGCTAGCACTACCCAGAAGAGTTCTCTTTTTACACCAAATGGGGTAATTTACCCATCTTCGCCAACGTCTGTTATAAGGCATGACAACAATTTTTTTCTCTTTTCTTTCATTTTTCATAACTATCACTTAATAAAACTAAATAAAAGTGCAGTGAAATAAGTTATGGTTCGACGAAGTGGAAGCATTTTCTTCCAAGTTAATTTGTCTGGATTACTATAATTTAAAAATATTTTTTGGAACAGTTGAAGGAAATGGAGCTGTTTATTTACTCTTGTATAAATCTCTTTATTCATACTGTTTGGCACATTAAGATGAAGCAGAGCTAAGGCTGCTTTAAAAAATATATTCCTACAAGATACGACCCTCGGTGTAGTATTCGCCCCAGACTTGCTCATCCTAGATATTGCAACAAATGGGGGGGGGTGGGCGAACGGACGCAAACAGCAGCACGAAATATTGAAAAAAAAGCGAGTAAACGCGAAGACATGTGCACAGCGTATGTTGTTACCTGCTTTCCACCCTTTACTGCCATCCCTTGCCAACCATAAACTGTGATTTGCTGACCCTAGTCATGTTCGCAAAAACAAAAGTGCGAAAAGAACGGGCAGAAAAAAAACAATTATATTTTAATTTTTACAATTTCTCCGGCTGGGGCTTGAACCCAGGAATTTCCGCGTGCAATGCGCGCGTAATAACCACTACACTACGAATCATATGTTAATCTTTGAAGGACCAACGAATGGAGCATTGTTGCCAGTTGCCACCAACACCCCCCCCCCGAACCAATATTTTGTTGTCATCACACCACGCTGGCCCACTGTGATCTGTTGACCCCAACGTGAATCATTTGTCATGCTCGTTTGTACATGCTCGTTTAGGTGAAATACATATATCGATTCTTGTTAGGTCTTGAGTCTTAAAGACTTATTTCTTTGGTTAGATTATTTCATTGGATTTGATATCGTGTTTCGCTTTCTTTCTCATACCTGACTGGAGTCATGTTGAACTTGTTAGGAATGCATTTGTTGCAGCAATTTCCAAAGTCATCTTGTGATGTGTTGTATAAATAATATTTATATAGTGATCGAGAAATGACGTTTTATTTGAAACGTTGATACAACCATGAACGTGTTGTTGAGACGTTACATGCTTATAGCTTGATTCCTTAATGTATCTCTTTGTTTTTAAATAAATGACGGCTGTGATCGTCTAAAAACTCCCTTCATGCTATTTTATGATGAACGTGTCAAACCACACGAGTTTAAAGCACTCAGCGTTACCAGGATTGATATGTCATGTATTCAAATTTCGTTATTAATCAATTTTTACATAGCTGGTATAAAACTATCTAATTCTCGCTAAAAATTCGTTGTGTATTTTAATATTTAAAAAAAAATATTTAATTTGTTGAAATTGTCATGATAATGATTTACATGAATCAATGATTGTCTCAGGCTCTTTATACTAGTTCTTGTTTCAATTTGGAATTCATTGTATGTTTAAAATCCACTTTTAAAAAAGTAGTTTTATCTCGTTTCACTATTTCTAAAAACAATTAAAAATAATAAACTATTATTACATTCGTAGTTGCTAGTACGCAAACACATTATGTTTAAGCGCACAGGACAACGTAAAAGTCCAAATTTTATTTTGGTTCGGAAGCCCGGTCTCTTTGTAGTCACCTAACAAATTCTAAATAAATCTGCCGCTGTCTCGCTCCGACTGTTGCCAGTTATCACTTAAATTATTGTTGTTGAAATCAGTTTTATGTGTTTTCGGTTAATATCTTCTGTCAGTCGTACGTCGACCCCAATACAATACCAAATTTAAAATGTTACATCGAAATGAATTCATGTTAATATCACATCGTGTCTATATAAAAGCTCGAATCAACGAGCCTATATAATAATAATAATAATAAATTGATAATTTTTATAGCGCTGTATCCCAGCTAGGAGCCGGTTTCACAGCGCTTTAAATGGAGATAATAACAGAGATAATGGAGCTACTAATTAAAGAAACATTCTTATCATAATAACCACATAAATGACAGTACGTTATACATAAGCTACGTTAATCATTAAAAAGAAATGTTTCTTTAATTTTGAAAATAAATTTTAAAAGGTGGGTCTTAATTGCAGTCTTGAAGGACTTGGTAGATGAAATACACCGGATTCGTAATGGTAGAGGATTCCATTGTTTGGCTGCACAAAAAGAGAATGACCTTTCGCCAAATGTTTTAGTTAGAGTCTTAGTAACACAGAGAATGCGTGTGTCTGCAGAAGAGCGTAGCTGATGACTTGGTGAGTAGACCGACAGAAGCTCAGTAAGACAGGAAGGGCATGAGTCAGAAAAGAAATTGTGACATAGAATGGCCAGTTTGTAATCAAATCGCACTTGTTTAGGTAGCCAATGAAGTGAGTAAAGTAGTGGAGTAGCATGGTCATGTTTTTTTGCCTTTATAACTAGTCTGGCAGCTGTATTTTTAACTTTGTGTAGTTTTTCAATGGATTGTTTTGGCGCGTCTGACAGAAGAGAATTGCAGTAATCCATACGAGCTAGTACAAGTGCACAGACTAGAATTTTTGTTGCACTAACTGTTAAGTAATGAAGGATTGAACTGATCTGACGAATGGCAGTGTAGGCAGAGCGACAGATGTGATTGATGAAGTTGTTGGTAGACATAGTGTCAGCAATAATGTAGCCAAGATTCCTAGTCGATGTTTTGAAGAGTATATCAGAACTAGCCACCTGAATAGAATTCGGAAGAGACAAAGTACTGCGTGATTTATTGTTGTATTTGTAATTGTATTTATAGGAGTCTTATCATCATTCAGTTTGAGCTTGCTGAAAGTCATCCAAAACTTTACCTCACCAATGCACTCTTGCATCAATTTGACAGTGAAGTCAATATCAGTTGGATCAGTTTCAGTGTAAAGCTAAGAATCATCTGCAAATGATTGGCTTTTAACTGAATACTTTTCGAGCAGTAGAAGTAGTGGCCTTGTATACAGTACGAAAAGTACCGGGTATCTGTAGAGACATTTAGTTTTATGTAAGCAGCAAACAATAGACTGTAAATGTTTGCGTGATTAAAATTATGTGTCTGTCCTCTTTATATTTCTAGTCGAATAATAAAAGAAAGTTTCAGCTTTAACAGTAAACTGGAAAGTCTCGAAAATGAGACAACTCGGGAAAACATGTTCTTAAGCACTAAGTCCATTCAATCACGTACTAAGCCCCAATCACCTACAGCTGTACAAAATCAAAATAAATTAGAGATACATCTCTTTTAAATAAATATATATAAATTCCATGCATTTGATTCTAAATAAAATTTGTCAAATGTCCTAAACTTTCAGCCCATGCCTTTAATATTATCAGCCGTTAGCTTAAGTTCCACAAAATAAATTGTGAAAAAACACAGACAAGTTTTAAATTAACTATACAAAAATAACTAAAACCATTTAGAGTAAGTTACCGCCTCGCGAACGCCATGTCGTAGCGAACACTATTTCATAAAGCGTTCTCTGTATTTTTATTTTCCGTCTAACACGAAAACGATCACCCGTAAGTCGAAAGTAATTCTTTTTTCAATATCATTTCATCGTTTTGTTTGCAGGGACTCACTATTTTGTGAGTAAATGTGCGTAAACATTTTGATCCTTGCACCGTGCATGCTGTCAGGGTCCGTAGGAAGAACGAAGTTGATTTCCGGGTTAAGACTACTTTTCCTGTTTGCTTTGGTAAACACAATTGTTTGGTATTGCATCATCACTTAGAATTAGATCAGTAACCACGCTGTTATACTTTACAATGATTTTTAATAGCAATGTTCGTTTCGAAGGGGTGTTCGCGAATAAGTAAGTTTAACGTTGGATTTCACCTCGTACCGAACACTTTTATTCTGCAGAAAAATTTAGTTAAATATTTGTTTTATTGTAGGATATTACTTCGTTGCGAACACTTTTTCATGTAGGAAAATTATGCTAAGGATCTAGGTCTAGTCTATAGATCTATATAGACTCCTATTTATATTTAAATGAAAATTTTAATAGAATCTACAATATAATTATATTTCAGATTTAAAGCCATGTCTAGCATACGAACAAAACAGAGCCCAGAAGTAATCAATGCGGCATTGTCTAGTATTAAGGAAAAGCGGCTCTCTATTAGAAAAGCTTTGAATGAGTTTGGCATTCCACTTGCCACTCTTCACGACAAAGTTACAGGCAAGCGGCCTGTCATAGCCTATGCACAGACCCTCCTCACGCCAGAAGAGGAGGTCAAATTAGCTAAATGGCTAATAGAGCTAGCCAAGTGAGGCTTTGGAAAAACTGGCGATGAGGTGAGGCAAATCGCCAAACAAATCTTAAATACCAGGAATTGTACTTCAAAGAGCAAAACCGAAATGCCAACATCATCATGGCTATATAATTTTTTTAAACGCCATCCTGAATTGACACTGCGTACTCCCCAATCACTAGGAAAGGAGAGAGCCCTGGTTACAATAAAAGCTATTGAAAAGTGGTTTAATGATTTAAAATGGTGTGTTGACAGCAATGACCCCAGTCTACTTAGTGACCCCACTCGCATTTACAATGCAGACGAAACAGGCTTTTCTTTTGATGCCAAAAGCAGGAAGGTCATCGCATGCAGGGGGTCGAAACATGTGTACAATGTTACTGCAGGTGTGAAGTCACAAGTGACAGTTCTTGCATGTGCCAGCGCAAGTGGACACTTCCTCAGTCCCCTGTTAATATACCCCTACAAGAGAATACCATCCAAAAATGTATTAGATCACTTCCCAGAGGCATTCCTACAAGTGTCTGATAATGGCTGGATTACAGCACAGATATTTTATTCTTGGCTAAGAGATAGCTTTATTCCAGCCACAGCCCATGTACAGAAGCCTGTAGTTCTACTGGTAGATGGTCACAGTAGCCACACTGCACTGGTTGAGACATCACAGCTATGTCATGACAACCATATAGTGTTATATTGTTTGTTGCCGCATGCGAGTCACTTGATTCAGCCACTCGATCAAGCTTTTTTTGGTGCAATCAAACCAGCTTGGTCAGACGCCATACGACACCATATAAGTGAGCATGGGGAGGGAGTAAATCTGGAGAGCTGTGCCAAAGTTTTAAAGCCAGTATGGCTAAAGGCCACCACACCTTCCATTGCTGCACAAAGTTTTAAAGCAGCTGGAATACTACCATATGATCCATATAGAATTATGCAATCCCCGAAGCTTGGTCCTAGTGCTGTATTCGGCTCAACACCATTGGGAATTCATAATGTTGCCCAACCCACCAACAGCAATAAAGTCCCTTCGAAAGGCGACCCTTTTATAAAAAACCACCTGCACACCATAAATGACAACAAATTGATTGAGTCCCAGCCAATCTCAAACGATACCCAAGCAATCATCGAGGCACAACACATAGAATCCGACACAGTAGCAACCACTGAAACACAGCGAATTGAATCTTACACAGTAAAAATCACTGAGACACAGCCAATAGAAATTTACATCGAAGCAATCATTGAGACACAACCAATCGAATCTTACACACAGGCACTCATTGAGACAAAACCGATTGTGAATGAAACACAAGTAATCACCCAGACCATTATACAGGAAAACAGCCCATTTGAGAATGAAAATAAGTCTATCATTGACAAATCTTCCCTACCAGAATCATTACCTGCATCATCCCCACCACCAAAGTCCAATTTGTCTGCTACACAACTTAAAGCACTCCATGACTATTCAAACTTTTTATATGATGAAATGGGTCGCAACCAATTTATTAATTTTTTTTGTCAACTGACAATGACAAGTACTGCAGGAGACAACCTTATCAAAGAGGAAGAAGAGAAATTTAACAAGTTTCAAGCCTTAGCTGTGGGGCTAATAGAAACGTGCAGTCTAGAAGAACCCAAAAACTGCACAGTCAAAGCTAACTTGACAGTAGATGATATTTTGAAGCTGCCTGGTTTTGTTAGAAGGAATAAAAACAAGAAGAAAACAGCAAATGCTCCAACCATGCCAAACTTGGTCAGTGGAGAAGAGTTTAGAGAAGCATTAAAAAAGAAAATAGCAGACAAAGAAGAAACAGACAAAAATAAACTGAAAAGAAAGATCGAGAGGGAAGAAAGCAAAAAGATAAAGGATGCACAAAAAGAGGCTACAAAAAGGAAAAGAGAGCAAGAAAGGGAAGAAAAAAGACGCAAGAGAGAAGAAGAGCAGATTAAAAAAAAGAAAATAGTGGAGTCCAAGAAAGTAAAGAAGTATCCAGTAATAGATCTATCTGATAGCAGCAGTGAGGACTCACAGTTGGTTCAAACAATGGAGCTTGACATGGCTGCAGATGACGATACTTTAGATAAAGAAGAGAATCTCTTGTTGGAAGGAATGTGTCATGGGTGCAAAAAAGGGGGAGGGGCAGAGGTTTGGGTCCAATGTGATGTGTGTGATGGCTGGTGGCATGCACAGTGCACGAAAAATTGTGCATCTTTGAAGCAAGGCTCTTTTGTGTGCACTGTTTGCTGCCCTGACTAGACTATAGATTATAGATCTACCTATAGTATTATTTTGTATATATATAGATCTAAGTGATTCGGGCTCTAATTTATTTAATAAACGTTTATTACATTATTATTGACATCTCCAGTGTTATTTATTGACTCTATTAACTAAAAATTGATTCTTTGATGATTTTTGTTTTGTGTCTGCTTTGAGGTAAAAGTGTCTGCTTTGAAGTAAATTAAGCAAAAAAGTGTTCGGCAGGCAGTAGCTAACTGGGTCAGCTAAAATTGGACTTTACACTCTAACCCCGCATTGTAATACAAGAATGCTGTCTCATTATAGTAGCCTTGTTGTCATACTACTTGTAGGTACTTTCGTTTTTACCTTGTGTCGAACGGTTTAGTAACTAGGGCATGAAAGCCAAAAATGGTGCTATTTTTAGCGTATGGCGTTCGCGAGGTGGTAAATTACTCTATTTCAACTCTGCACAATATCACAGAGTGATATATCAAATTCAAATACCCCAAATACTTCTATCAACCTTGAAAAATGAAAATAATTGTTTTTTTTGTTTTTCTGTCATGATCGACAAGAACAATTCTCAATACATTAACCTTGTTCGTTGTCAGGATTGTGTCTCCTGTCGGGGCTTATTAGTCCTTTTATTTCACTAAAGGTGCGTCAACATGTCGGACAAGATATTTCGGGGTGCAATCTGAAAGGTTTCGAGTTCGATTTTTCCTTTTCAATCGTTACAGAATGCATCGCTTGGTCACTGGCTTGTGCCTCCTAGGATTCATGCCGAATTAACTAAGCCTTCAGTGCCATCTTGAGCATTCTTTTAGTGCACTTTCTATAACCTACTCAAGCTTGCTATAAAAAAAGCCTCTGTAAGAGTCGATGTCTAGCATGCGCACGACACGCCCCGCTATGAGTAAATGGACCTTCAACAGGGCTTGTGTAAATACTAGGTAAGATTGCTCTGACAGTAATTCAGTGTTTGGAACCTATCCCTGTCTTTTGATGTTAAAACTATTCCTAATGTATTTTTGTGAAAGTGATTGAACAACCTATGCACACTATCCCTACAAACTTCTCTCAAATCTGTAGACCATCCCTAATGATTCCCTCAAATGTGTACACCATCCCTAAAGCGTCTCTTAAATCTGAACACCATCCCTAATACGTCTCTCAAATCTGCACACCATCCATAATAATTCTCTCAAATCTGCACACCATCCCTAATACTTCTCTCAAATCTGCACAGCATACCAAATATTTCGCTCAATACTCTTAAATCCCCACACCATCCCTAATACTTCTCTCAAACCTTTACACCATCCCTAATACTTCTCTCAAACCTGCACACTATCCCTATACTTCCCTTCAAACCCGCACACCATCCCAAATACTTCTTTCAAACCTGCAGACCATCCCTAATACTCTCAAACCTGCACACCATCCCTAATACTCTCAAACCTGCACACCATCCCTAATACTCTGAAATCCGCACTCAATTACTAACACTCCTCTAAACCAGTCCTTTTCAAACTTTTTAGTATGCGGATCAGCAGGAATTTTTTCCATCTGCACCAGGGGCCGGTGCACTATTTTCCCTGCACTGACACTTTTTTCCGTCCTTTTTCTCTGAGAACATCTGCGGACAGCAGCGTAATGGCTCGAACGGACCGGCATCCCGTATCTCGCAGACTACCACTTTGAGAAGCACTGCTCTAAACCATATGCAGTAACCTGAAATCTTCTCTCAAAGTATGCACAACATTATTAAATCCTCTATCAACTATGCATACCATCTTCTAACAATACACACAACATCTCTCAGTCCTGCATGTTATCAGCAACTTTCTTGTCTCTGTCTTGTACAATAACAACACGTTTAGTCTGAACAATGCACAAAACCAAAACTAACTTTTCCCTACATTCCAATCCATCTCACAGTCAACAGTTTTCCAATTACAAACAATGAATCTCATAACCCTAACATAACAAAAATGACCTTGTCATACGTATAGAGTCTCTGGTAAAATACGTGATTATAACATTCACGTTTTCGAATATGTAAAAAAAATCCCAATATATCATATATCATTTCCAATTTACTATAATTTATATCTCACTAATTTTAAGCTATATTTAGATATTTTGTAATGATACATTTAACACAAAAAAGTTAAACTATTATACTTTGTAAGGCCTAAGTTTGTATGCCTAGTCCAGAACAGATTTTGATTTTTAATAGCCATTAAAAGATTTGAAACGACGTATTTTAATTACCAAATGAAGCATTTGAATTTTGAAAGCATAAAAAAAAGTCAAATTTTAATATATTTTTTATTGCTGCATTTTTTATATAAAACTAGAGACCCGTCGTGCGTTGCAACGATCTCAGTAAAAAAGGAATACATTCAAAGAAACCAAATAGAAATGTTTTAAAAACAGTTATGCCAGAAAACTACACTGAAGTGTCGAAAATAGGTTACAGTTTCATAGCAAAGGGAGAGAAAATACATTTAGGGCCCTGGCCCCGAAAAAATGGACATTAGAAGTTTAGTTCCCTTTGGTATTTTAATTTTGGCTGCCAAGTTTTTGTTTTCAAAGTTTGCTCAAGATCCATTAACTTTCCATTAGCCAAAGCTTAGACTAATTTTATATTGCTCATATAAGCGAAAAACAAAAATATGGGCCTCCGGGCCTCTTCGGCACAATATGTATTATTAGAAACACCTATTAAATTCAATCAATCTAGTAATGGTATCAATCTTTTTCAAGATCTTATAAAATTTGAATGGGATTAACATCTTACAAGTTTACGAAAAATGACATTTGGGGCCCCGGCCCCGATGAAATGGACATTATTAGTTCAGTGTCCTAAAGTATTTTAATATGGAATGTAACGTTTTTATATATCAAGTTTGGTCAAGATCCATTCATGTTCCTATTACTTAATTCTTATACTAATTTTTTATAATGCTCAAATAGCAAAAATATATATATATATTAGGGGCGCCCGGGCCCATTCGATGCAAGATTTTATATTGGAAACACTTATTTAAGTCAATCAATTTCAAAATTGATCTATTTATCTCTATTTCTCAAGATCCTATCAAATTGAATGGGGGAATAAAATCTTAAATAATTACGAAAAAAGACATTTGGGCCCCCCGACCACGCAGAAATTGACATTATTAGTTCAGTTCACTGCAGTAATTTAATATTGGCTCTCTAGTATTTATATACCAAGTTTGGTCAAGATCCATTTATTTACACAGTAACTAACTCTTCAACTAATTTGTATAGATCGCATATTAGCAAAAAATAACAATATATTGGGCTCCCGGAGCCTCATGAGAGTAACCTTTTAAAACAAATAAGCCAGTTACCATCCCGGGAGCATACAAAACAATCTCCCAAAGTCTCATGGCGATCGGATGTATGAATGGTCTAGTAGGCTATAACGGACATGCAGACAGACAGACATACTTTTGATTTTTATATATGTAGATCAGCAAAAAAAAACATATTAAGGGCCCCTAGACTTGAACATTGCAAGATGTAAATTTTGAAACAAAATATTTGTTTCTGTTTAGATCATATTGAAAGTATTATCAATATCAGCTGAGACCTTGTAACAGAATGGGGACTAACATCCTGTAACGTTTACGAAAAAATAATTTGGGCCCCCGTACCTAACGGCTTGATATTATAGAATCAATGCTCTATAATATTTTAATAATTACTATTCAGTTATCATACACCAAGTTTGGTCAAGATCCACCCATTTTCTTAGTCGTTAACGCTTAAACAAATTTTATATATCTCAAAATGCAAAAACGACATTAAGGGCCTCCGGGTCCCATCGGTGGAAGAAATTAACTTTAAAAATGCCTGTTAATTTCAATTTGGATCATGATAGATATATTATTCAATGTTTTTCAAATTCGTGCACAATCATAACGGGAATAAAGTATTTAAACGCTTACGAAAAAAAAGATTTTGCCCCCCCCGCCCCAAAGGAAAGGACATTAGGAGTCCAATGCCCTATTGTATTTTAATATAGGCCATCAATATTTTATGCAACCAGTTTGGTCAAGACCTATTCATTTTCCAAGCAGCTAACCCGTTAAACTAACTTTTATATATCTCATATAGGAAAAAAATAGAAATTAAGGGCCCCCGGCCCCCCATGAGTGCCAATATTCAAAAAGACATTTTCCAGTTGCCATCCTAGAAAGATACTCAACAATCTCCGAAAGTTTCTTGGTGATCGAATGAATGGTTAAGTCAACTATAAAAGACATGCATACATACATACATACATACATACATACATACATACATACATACATACATACATACACACACACATACATACATACATACATACATACATACATACATACAAACATACATACATACATACACAGATACATACATACATACATACATACATACATACATACATACATACATACATACATACATACATACATACATGCATACATAAATACATACATACATACATACATACATACATACATACATACATACATACATACATACATACATACATACATACATACATACATACATACATACATACATACATACATACATACATACATACATACATACATACATACATACATACATACATACATACATACATACATACATACATACAAACATACATACATACATACATACATACATACATACATACATACATACATACATACATACATACATACATACATACATACATACATACATACATTCATACATACATACATGCATGCATACATACATACATACATACAAACATACATACATACATACATACATACATACATACATACATACATACATACATACATAAATACATACATACATACATACATACATACATGCATGCATACATACATACATACATACATACATACATACATACATACATAAATACATACATACATACATACATAAATACATGCATACATACATACATACATACATACATACATACATACATACATACATACATACATACATACATACATACATACATACTACATACATACATACATACATACATACATACATACATACATACATACATACATACATACATACATACATACATACATACATAAATACATACACACATACATACATACATACATGACATACTTACATATTTATATATATATATATATATATATATATATATATATATATATATATATATATATATATATATAGCTTTGATACGTTCGAAAAATAATTTGGTTTGAACTCTAAAAAGGATATAACTACACATGAAAGAAAAGAAAATGAATGGCTAATATCGATATTTTTGGTGTTTTTGAGCAGAGGCTTAAAAACGACTTGGCATCGGGGCAGCTGCCAGGGACGCCGAGGGCTAATCCTTCAATAATAAATTTAATCTGTATAATTTAGTTTTTTCCTTATTTCTAAAGGGCGCCTAAAATGAATTAGCCAAGGGCGCGGAAAACCCAGTTACGCTTTTGTTTTTGAGCGATGTCAACTTTTGCACATTCTATTTGCAAGTAGTCGTGTTACTGATGATTATTTCTTATACCTCAAATTATAACCTCACAGGTTTTTTTGCTGGTATCTATTCGTCACACAAACAAATTGAACAATTTATTAAGCCGATATTGTTTAATACGTTTTCACATTTGTGATCGTCTTCGTTTCATTTTCCAAATGGCTTTTTTCGTGAAGTTTGAAAACCTTTTTATTGTGATAAAAAAATTACAATCGTCCTGCTTTGTTTGTCTATAAATGATAAAGTTGACGCATTAAATAAAATGCTCGAAAAAGTAATTAAGTATATCTAACTTTTGTTAGATATGAGTTAACTAAATTTGTGTAATCCATATATTTTTTAATGTATACATAAGCCTTACTATTGTACTCGTTTTATGTAGATTACATAAATATAAGTCTCGTATGGTATGTACAAAAACAATAGTTTTTAAAGGAATGGCTTTTCTCTGAAACAATACCTGTGACTATTTGTAGCTAACCTAGCTACAGGTTTCTCGAAATCAGCGTCCCCAGAAGTTATAGAGAACACTGTTTTCTCTTTCAATCATTAGCTCACCTCATATCGTATGCGCTCCTCCACATGGCACAAATTCTAATTTTAAAAAAAAATTAGATTGCTTAATTCTCAGTATCGTCACCAACCGTGAAGTCTACCCCCGGCCCCCAACTCACAGTAAGTTTTAAAAAAAGATTATTTAGACTAAAAGATTTGGTATATTGCATAGGTCATGTATGTTTGCGTCGGATGTTTCAACTGTTAATGATTCGATACTATTTTACTTTCAGTTCAAGCGAACCGTCGATAACGGAATGACAGTTTCAAGTGAATCTTGTTAATTTAATCGGCGTGTGCCTCAGCGTCATATCCATACACACCCACACACACACGCACCGAGTGGTCGAGCAATTTGATTACGTCGCCAAGAATATCATTGCCTTAAAGATAATACAATTACCAGCAAAACAATAGTATTAATAAAAAATAAAGAAATTAAAACTTATTTTAATTTTTAAAAAAAAATATTTAATATCTGTCACAATAAATGGATTAAAAACATTTAGGATAACATAAGTATTACTACCAGATATGTAAACTCAAATGTGCTGACAAGATATACCTAAAATTAAATCAACAACTGCTGATTGGTTGTACAAAATTAAAGTAAGTTAAAATTAAAAACAAAAAATTGTTATTAAAAAAGCAACAAATAAAAATTATTTTAAAAACTTAAAGTTACCAATGCAAAGAGATTACACGAAATATCATTTAAATACATATATGTAATGCAACAATTTAGAAGGAAATCTCCTTTATGAATATGCAACAGTGTAATTTATAAGGGGTGTGTAGTTGTAACTAAGGTCAAGGTTTCGAGTCTCGGTGCTGGCAAGGTCCCCGATTTCACCCAGCATGGAATGGTTACCTGACTTCGGTTGGGTAAGGTGAAGGCGGCTGGGCATTGTGCTAGCCTCACAAGTCCTCGTATACCTTGGCTAAAAAACTTTTATGTCGTTACTTCACTGGCCCTGCTCATCCAATCCCTTAGGCCATAAAGGTATTATAAAGGGGTAATTGCCAAGGACAGTTATAAAAAAAAAGATTACTGTCGTTTATTAATATTTCAAAACGTTCATTTCTCCTCTAAAAATAACGGAGTCTTCGCCGTAACTCTAACGTGTTGGATCTCACGGTTATTCCTGGTTCATTCAGAATGGTGGAACCATGACTGACGTCTTTATAAATGCGCATTTTTTTTTCTTTACATGGTTTCATTTCCTCTTTATTCATACTCAACTATTGAGTGCAAACTGGATCCATTCCGATGTTCATATATGAACGTCAAAAACATATGCCACTAAATGGGTCATCGTCTACGGATGCAAAGTTGTACCTAATTTACTTGTGGTGTATCGTGGGAGCCGCCTGCAAGACGGTGATTTTCGGATCTTTGCAAGACGGTGATTTTCGGATCTATGCAAGACGGTGATTTTCAGATCTAAGCAAGACGGTGATTTTCGGATCTAAGCTAATGTTATTCTTGATTTGCTGGTAACCTTAGCGATTGCTCTCGTTTTCTATTTTCAACAATGGTATCAATTACTTGTTATCTAAAATTCGTTAACGGATACAATATTTTATTTGTTTAAAGCTCCAAAACAAAATTATTTAATAGTATGCAGCTGAATCCCACGTCATTCATAAAATCAATGGATGGCTAAAGTAGCAACAATTATGACTGAATAGAAAATCCTTACCATAACCTTCATCACAATTTAAGTGTTTCACTGCCCGTGAATTGTTGTAATATAATAATTTAATTTTAAGACAATTATCCTAACACTAATGTTTTAAACGTATAGTATCTTAACCAGTTTTAGCAAGCAGTGTCTTATGTGTTGTGTCTTGTAAGGAGACTGGATGAAGAGCTTATTCCATATAATGTGCTGAATTGTGCACGTATAGCGTGGATATGAGTATGTCCTAAGATTGTATGTAAAGAAGAGATTATCAAGGAACAATTTAGGACATTTCAAAAGAGGCACACACACAAATCCAACATTTTTTGAAGAACCTGGCAGATAAATTGTTTCAAATGGCAAATATGTATATTTATAGGTCTTTAAAGATCTTTCACCAGAAGAACTTTACGAATAAGACAAATTCATCATCCAGTCTGTTTCACCGAGTCGTGAACCTCCTTTGTTATGTGTTTCACGCACATTTTTATTAAACAATTTTTATTTTTAATTGTAATTCTAAAGATATGTTTTATTATTACGTTTTTCTTTCTAAGCTGACCAACAGATTCCAAGTGTAAAGATATTCCAATCTTGATCAAATATATCAATGATTTTGTAATGTCTCTCTTTGTTAATATGAACAATCTAGATTTCCAATGGCTGTATATTTTGCAGTAGTTTCAAATAATATTATTATTTAAAAGCTGCTGGATTCACCCATGCTCCATGTTTTAATTGTTTAAATTTTTAAAATAATAATAATGATAACTTGCTATAGTCTCTCTCATGTCAAACGTGTTGCAAGCTTCTTGTATATAAAATAATTATTGATATTTAAAAAAAAATTAGTTCCTTCAAATAGTAAATTATAAAACAATTTCAAGAAATAAACAAAACAAAATCTAGTATGAACTAAGAAGTTCAATTGTGTACTATTCTACACATAAATTAATGTATTGTCTTTTTGTAGATTAAAATAATTTATGTTTGTTATTGAAGATTTATTTACAAACGTAAAAGCGGTTGATTTCTTTAAATAGGATTGGCTATATTTTTGTTTGTAGCCTATATCAAACTTAAGAGTTGAAAGATGTATATTTTAATGTTTAACATTTGCCCAAAGGTGGACTGGGTGATAACATTAATAGTAATCACTTTGTGTCATGCAACGGAATGTTGTTGAATTTTAAAATCATGTATGTTTTTTGGATTTTCTTTTTCGTAAAATTAGCTGTACACGAATTGCATGTTTGCGTCTATGGATCAGAGTCTGTTGACAATTATGCGCAGAAACATAACTCTCTTCACTAAATAATAAGTTTCATATTAATTGCTCCATTTTTTTCTAATAGTCATAATCTTAGTAAAGTTTAATCTTATTATGTAAATTCTATATTTACCACATCAATAGTTCTGTAGATCTA
The DNA here is from genome assembly GCA_944989445.1 of Ampullaceana balthica. Taxonomy (NCBI): domain Eukaryota; kingdom Metazoa; phylum Mollusca; class Gastropoda; family Lymnaeidae; genus Ampullaceana; species Ampullaceana balthica. The sequence goes on along the minus strand of CALYLW010000049.1, from coordinate 299,087 downwards.
ATAAATGCGTCGTCTTAAGCTAAACGGGGGTGTTCGCAGCAGCGTTCGTTTTGCGGATTGTTCGTTGCGTGATCTGTTCTTTTGCGTTTACTTTATAAAATAAACCCTACCGAAATAAGTCAACCCAGCCGAATTATATAAACCCTGTCGAAATATCTAAAACCCGCCAATAGTTTGTAATAATGTTGGCATATTTTCAACCTGTGTTTGGTTCGCAGCTGTATACCACCGTTGTTCGCCAAACAATACATCCATAAACTGCGCGAAAGAAGCAAAACTAGCTATATTTATATTGATACATTTTTGTGCATGTATATAAGGACACAAATAAACTCACCAAAAATACTAATGCTCCATAAGCAATAATTGACTACTAATAAAAATAATCATGTATAAAAGTCATCTTTTTTTCGTAACAACTGCTCTACCAGATCTATTTAAAATCATTAGTTTTCACTATCAACTCCATAAAAAATTCTTTAATTTGAATTTGAAAACAAAAAATTTGAACTCGTATGTTTGGCTTGTAGCTTTGAATGAGATTTTATCATAGCGGTAACTCTGACTGGTGAAATCATTGATCTCAAAACAATAGAAATAATATAGTCATAGACAACATAAACACAACCCATTACACCCAACGTTTGGACTTTCAACACTAGCCTATTTTAACGTAACATGAGTGGCTTGGAAATAGGCAATGTTGGAAATGGGTTACCGGGCTATTGATATTTACTATTAAATATTTACTCATAATTTTGCTGTTAAATATGAAACATCTTGAAATCTGATATATATATTTTTTTGGTATGCGGTATACTAAAATAACTTTGTGTATATTATAATTATTACACAAAATGCTTAGTCGGAACATCTGGACCCTTGAAATTTTTATTTTATTGTACAAATAAATCTTAAATTTGAATATTGTTCTTTTGCATGGAAACAATCATTTGCTATTATCAGTTAAAATTTTAAACACTATTTTATATAAGTTTTAAATAAGTGTTTAACCTTACTGTTTGTATTATCTTTTCTTAACGTTTTAAATTTTTCTAAAAGATACAATATCATAATTGGTGTATGGTATGGAACTCTAGGACTCATGAAATTAAATTCATAGGTACAAATAATATCATTTGCACTCTATTTTTGTTCTACTTTTCCAGTTTGTCATTATGCTGTTTTTTTAACACGTAGTCGTCATTCTTGACCTAACTCCTGTTATGCATGAATGTAATAAATTACATTTAATTTGAAGAAACGACTATCTTCTGTGCCGGATTTCATCAAATGGTATATATTTTCTATTTAGGCTCTCCTCTCTCTATTGAGGGACGCTTTACAAATTAGACGAGTCAACAATATGCATATTTGACACTGACATAAAATTTCTTGATTTATAAAGTGCCCATATCTCAAATAGCTTATGGCAGTGCCTATCCATCCTAAGTCAGGCACTGAGAATAAGTCCGAATAATTTAATTTCGTCATAAGTTATAAGAGATGTGCAGAAATCCCGTCACCAAATATGTCTCATTACTTAACTGTAACGATGCGATAACGAATTCAATAATTGTATAAGCGACAACGCCATCACTTTTCTAGTTGAAAGTGATCACAAGTTCTCTTGAATAATTGACTAACGCAGACGCTGTAAAATTAAGCGTGTGAAATGTCCTTATCTACACTTATAGTATCGTACACATATAAACATATGTAACCTCTAATCATATTAGTCATCTTACTAACATTGTTCTAGTTCCAATTCGATTATTATTTTTCTTCAATGCTAAATATTACCGTAAAAATATAAATGAAAAACTAGCTCAAATTGAATTCCCATTTACAGTCTTGTTAATAAAAAAGTATTTCTTGCTTTTTATTAACCATTAAAATTTCGTAAGAAAGAATAGTGAATATAAAGAGGAACAAGCTTTATATATATATATATATATATATATATATATATATATATATATATATAATATATATATATAAATATATATATAAATTTATATATATATATATATATATATGTATATATATAAATTTATATATATATATGTATGTATATATATATAGTGCTTCAATTGCCAATAAGATACATCACAGAAATCATACATTTTAATGTATAATTTCTATTTAACAAATCAATGGAATATTCAGTAGTTACAATACATTTATCTTTTAAAAACATTGAAAACATTAGCTTTAATGCAACTTAAAAAGATATTGGTTTTATATACACATTTATTATACAAACATATGTGTTTGTATTAAACACTCTTTTAAATATAACTTCATTACTTGTTGGTTTATAATTAAAAATATTAAATATGTCAAATTTTTATGGATTTCCCTTTTGAACGATCTGCATTAGAAGTGTGTATTCTTCTTATGCAATCGTCACGGTCTTGATCTTAGCAAGACGTTTATTTCGATCGGCGCAATATTTTCTTGATTAAGCATTTAATATCAACTCAAAATCCGATATACGTTTCTGGGGGTCATACTGTTCAAATTTGTGATGGTAAGCTAGATGCAATGAATTTACCTACTTTATAGCTGAGAAAGGAGAAAAAATCTTTTGTCAGCTTTAAAAAAATTGCTAGTAACACGTACGATTTTGTAATTTTTGCAAAATGTTCAATGTAGTTTAGTGTAATCGAAAGATGTTTTAGCAAATTAAAACTTACTTTGAATTTCTTGAAATCAGTGTTATTGAATCTATAAGTTGGAAACACATTTTATTAAAGGAATTAGTTCCTAAAGACCTCTATATCATCGATATGAAGAGGAACACTTATGAAATGATAACCCGCCAGCAGATGACATATGCTTTCTACATGAAGAATGGTGTGAGCCAAGATTCTTGCTGCGGCCTCTTCTTATCTTTTGCCATTGAAGGCGTGATGAAAACATTCACACAGCAGAACAGAAGTTGTGGAATTTGGACCTTGTGGGACCAAATTGATTATCTCAACTCTACCGATGATCTTTCCTTTTACCAGCATTCCTTAAAAATAAAGATAAAGGGTGTAAAAAGTCACAGTAATGCTGTTGTTGGTTAAAAAAGGAAGAGTAAGGTGCTCAAGGTTAATAACACCAGCACAGTACTCATCATGCAAAAAGGATAAGGTTGAGGTCTTTGTCTGCTTTGGCAGAATAGTAGACAGGCAAGGTGTGATTGATGCTTATGTCAGATAGCCCTCTAGCAACTCAAGTATTCATGCATCCATAAATACAAAAAACATCAAATTTCAAATGCGAATCTTTAAATCTAAGTTTAAACATATTCTGAACCATCAACCCGAAACGTGAAGAACCGTTGCCGTAGTCCTCAATAGAATTTGTAGTCATCAGTTACCAGTTTCTTCAGATTAACTTACCTGATAAAATCATCAGCCTCAAATCGTTGCCACTGACAGAAACAGCTTGATTCTCCAGAGGTGGTGGCGTATCGTTGACCAAATGTAAAACAAAAACGGACTTCCAACACGACAAGCCAGGCTCTCAAGTTGAAAGCTCTAGGAAAGTGGTAAAGAGGGTGTCCAGGAAACAGTTTACTCTGAGAGCTAGAGGCCGATATTTAGAACTTTCGTCAAACGTGAAAGATTTTGTAGAGACTGAGTAGGATAGGTCGAATACTCTCCTCGGTGGGCTATGGCCATCGACGGATTTTAAACGTTTATAGAGATAAACTGCTGCTCCTCGTTTGCGATAATGCCCAACAACTGCCTAAATGGTGTTGTTCCAGTTATATTCCCTTATTTCAGCACTGCACATGTGCCAACTTTAACTTGATTTACTAAATATTTGTATGTTATCTTTAAAATGTAATAAGATCATTACATATGTAGCACACATCTAGACAATTGTGTTTACTGTTAAATGAAACCTTAAACATTCGCGTCCTTCTGACATCTTCTGGCGTTCTCTGACGTCTCGCAAACATTCAACCTAATCACTTTAAATTATCGTATTGCGATATAATTATAAACATCACGCCTGATTATAAAATCCACCTGTAAACTCATCCAGCAGAATCAAATTATATTCGTTTTAAAAAGCCCATAATACTTAAAAATAATATATTTTCAATCAGTTTTTTTAAAAAGACGACTGTTTACGTGTCCGGTTGTTCTATATTTTATGTTGCTGACTAAATTAGCTGCGATATTTGTTCCAATAGTATGTTACTTTTGTAACTTAAGTTCAAAATTTGATAATGATTAAATTATAACATTGGGTTGTCTGACCATATTAATCTTTATCTTGGTTTTAGTTCCACTTCTCCGGGACAGACGGAGAGAGTAGTCCGTAGTCCCCTCACGTAGACACCTATCAGTATCAGATGTTTAAGCCATTAATGAATTAATCAACTGGGCTCTAATTTTAGAATATTTTCCTGGTAATTGTATGCCGTAACACGCACTTAACTCTGCCTTGTAAAATGAACTTTGGCGTGGAAACCAATTAAACTGGACCACTATCTAAGGACTTTCGTGTAACCATTGATGCCAGTAGAAAGGATTTCTTACAGGCGTTTTTCGGTCTTTTGCGCTGTCTGCAACATCATTTACATAATAATATAAAACATTAAATAAAATAAAATAAAAAGGTTTTATTGTTTTCTAAATACCAAACATAAAATCATAAAAGGTATAAACATTTATTCCTGCACCCTCCAAAAAAAATTATAATAAATAAAAGGAACCTTTTAATGTTTATAACAGATTTTTATGAGTTATACTTACGCTGTTTAGCATAAGAATTCCTTATCTGCTAAACGCAATAAAAATCTGAACTAAACAATTCCAAGGGGAAAAATAAGTTATTTTAAAAATAATGTTCATTTTCTTGCTCCCTGAAGTCGCAAGTTAATATTCTTAATGAAATTAAAAAGAGTATTAACTCTTGGTTATACACACACACACACACACACACAAATTAAGCAATAATCGTTGAACTAGCTATACAGTTTAGTTACTGCTGAATAAAATATTTCCTTTTGAAACGAAGTTTGTTTCATTTCATATTTCTGAGATCAATTACAATCATATATTTATGAAACAAAACAACAACCTTAATCAACGCAATTTCACCTACCAATCTTATTATTACTAGGTTGTGCTCTAGCTCCGTGGCGCCTGCGGCGCCCACTTTTTTTAGGGCACCTACGGCGCCCACCTTTTTCAAAAGCCCAACTAACTTGTCCTTGTATGATAAATACGTAATATTATAAACTTCCTGAAATGTACACAAAGTATTTTATAATAGGGGCATTTTTTGGGGTCAAGAACGTAAGCAAGTTATCCTTGTTTTAGTAGCGTCACGGACAGGACAGGCGGGACGTGCAGTAAACAAATCGTGTGGTGATTAGCACTGCAAAAAATGTTATTACTTTGTGTACATTTCAGGAATATTTCGTATTTATTGTACACTAATTTATAAAGCAGCGCACCAAATTACTGCACCAAAACAAAAAAACTATTTGATTCAGTCAGCACTGTTTGAGTCTATGTTTTAAAAAAAAGCAGATTGATGTCCCTTAGCGTTAGGCATCAGTGATAATTGAGCGTAAATCTCTTATATATCTCTTATCTCTTCTATATATATATAAACGCATTTGTTGTCTGGATGTCTGTCTGTCTGTTCCCTAATAACTCAAGATCCAGACAACCAAATAACGTGAAATTTGGTACACGTACACAAAATTATACCGGAAAGGTTATTAAACAGGTTTCGTTCCTTATATATAAGATACTGGGGGCCCGGGGGCCCAAAATGTAGTTTTTCCCTATATGAGCTATATAAAATAAAAATTATTGAAAATTAAGACGTACAATAATGACGCAAATTAATAAACATTTTGGTGTCGAGATTAACAAGAAGGCGATTATCGCCATAAAATAATTTTTTTGTTGTTGTTGCTTTGTTGTTGTTGCTTTTGTTGTTGTTTTGTTGTTGTTGCTTTGTTGTTGATGCTGTTGTTGTTGTAGTTGTTGTTTTGTTGTTGTTTTGTTGTTGCTTTGTTATTGTTTTGTTGTTGATGTATTTGTTGTTGTTTTGTTTTTGTTGTTGTTGCTGTTGTTGTTTTTGCTGTTGTTGCTGTTGTTGCTACTGTTGTTGCTTTTGTGTTGTTTTTGTTGTTGTTGCTGTTGTTGCTTTTGTGTTGTTTTTGCTGTTGTTGTTGTTGTCCACATCCCTTGCCCTGCGACGACAATGCCCTTCATGTTGTTGTTGCTTTGTTGTTGTTGCTGTTGTTGCTGTTGTTGCTTTTGTGTTGTTTTTGCTGTTGTTGTTGTTGTCCACATCCCTTGCCCTGCGACGTCAATGTCCTTCATGTTGTTGTTGCTTTGTTGTTGTTGCTGTTGTAGTTGTTGTTTTGTTGTTGTTGCTTTGTTGTTGTTGCTGTTGTGTTGTTGTTTTGTTGTTGTTTTGTTGTTGTTTTGTTGTTGTTTTGTATTTGTTGTTTTGTTGTTTGCTGTTTCTGTTGTTGTTTTTGTCGTTGTTGCTGTTGTTCTTTTTGTTGTTGTTGCTGTTGTTGTTAAACCCGGGAGAAGCCGGGTACTTGCCCCTAGTATACATATAAGACGAATTTGTTGTCTGTCTGTCTGTTCCCTAATAACTCAAGATCCAGACAACCAAATAACGTGAAATTTGGTACACGTACACAAAATTATACCGGAAAGGTTATTAAACAGATTTCGTTCCATACATATAAGATACTGGGGGCCGTGGGCCCAAAATGTAGTTTTTCCTTATATGACCTATATAAAATAAAAATTATTGAAAATTAAGACGTAAAATAATCACGCAAAAAAAATTAACATTTTGGTGTCCAGATTAAAAAGAAGGCGATTATCGCCATAAAATAATGGTTTTGTTTGTTGTTGCTTTGCTGTTGTTGCTTTTGTTGTTGTAGTTGTTGTTTTGTTTTTGTTGTTGTTGCTGTTGTTGTTTTTGCTGTTGTTGCTGTTGTTGCTACTGTTGTTGCTTTTGTGTTGTTTTTGTTGTTGTTGCTGTTGTTGCTTTTGTGTTGTTTTTGCTGTTGTTGTTGTTGTCCACATCCCTTGCCCTGCGACGACAATGCCCTTCATGTTGTTGTTGCTTTGTTGTTGTTGCTGTTGTTGCTGTTGTTGCTTTTGTGTTGTTTTTGCTGTTGTTGTTGTTGTCCACATCCCTTGCCCTGCGACTTCAATGTCCTTCATGTTGTTGTTGCTTTGTTGTTGTTGCTGTTGTAGTTGTTGTTTTGTTGTTGTTGCTTTGTTGTTGTTGCTGTTGTAGTTGTTGTTTTGTTGTTGTTTTGTTGTTGTTTTTGTTGTTGTTTTGTATTTGTTGTTTTGTTGCTATTGCTGTTTCTGTTGTTGTTTTTGTCGTTGTTGCTGTTGTTGTTTTTGTTGTTGTTGCTGTTGTTGTTAAACCCGGGCGAAGCCGGGTACTTGCCCCTAGTATATACATATAAGACGAATTTGTTGTCTGTCTGTCTGTTCCCTAATAACTCAAGATCCAGACAACCATATAACGTGAAATTTGGTACACGTACACAAAATTATACCGGAAAGGTTATTAAACAGATTTCGTTCCATATATATAAGATACTGGGGGCCGTGGGCCCAAAATGTAGTTTTTCCTTATATGACCTATATAAAATAAAAATTATTGAAAATTAAGACGTAAAATAATCACGCAAAAAAAATTAACATTTTGGTGTCCAGATTAAAAAGAAGGCGATTATCGCCATAAAATAATGGTTTTGTTTGTTGTTGCTTTGCTGTTGTTGCTTTTGTTGTTGTAGTTGTTGTTTTGTTGTTGTTGCTTTGATGTTGTTGCTGTTGTTGTTGTAGTTGTTGTTTAGTTGTTGTTGATTTTTTTGTTGTTGTTGCTGTTGTTGTTTTGTTGTTGTTGCTGTTGTTGTTGCTGTTGCTGTTGTTGCTTTTGTGTTGTTTTTGCTGTTGTTGTTGCTGTTGTCCACATCCCTTGCACTGCGACGACAATGTCCTTCATGTTGTTGTAGCTTTGTTGTTGTTGCTGTTGCTTTGTTGTTGTTGCGTTGTTGTTGTTGCTGTTGTTGTTTAGTTGATGTTTTTTGTTGTTGTTTTTTTGTTGTTGTTTTGTTTTTGTTGTTGCTGTTGCTGTTTCTGTTGTTATTTTTGTTTTTGTTGCTGTTGTTGTTAAACCCGGGAAAAAGTCGGGTACTTGCCCCTAGTATATATATATATATATATATATATATATATATATATATATATATATATATATATTACCATTTATTATTGTTATTTTATATTTTTTAAATATGATTTTTATTATCATTCTTTTTCCGCTTTCATGTCAATTTATTTTTAACATGTAGTTTATTTAAGTTACACATAGTGTATTTGAAATCGCACTTTAAATCTTCTTACTCTAGATAGTTGTAACCTGCACAAAATTGTCTTAAATCAAAATAAATCGACGCATACAAAAATTGATCAATATAAATATATATGTATGTATGTATATGTATATACATGTATATATACATGTATATATATATATGGGCTGCGCAAATTAACGATCAATTTCTCGATTAATCGTTAACAAATTTTAACGATTAAATTATTTGTAACGATCAATCGACCCATCACTTACATATTACTGGAAGTCAAAAAGTTTTTAAAAAATATTTAATTAAAAAATAGAAAAGAAATAGCGGCCGATAAATAGTAAGAAATTTCCTGGCGATTACACGAACATTTTGGTTTTAAACTATTGACTGACGGGAATGTTCACAATGTTGATAAAGTTTGCCTACCATGGTTCTAACAATTCGCCTACTTATCAAACCAAAATGAAAAGCGTATTAAGCCAATGGCAGTAATGGAGTCTGACTCAGAGACAGAAAAGACGACAGCTCATTTGATGAATTACTGCGTTTCAAAAGGGAGATGAAAGTTCCTGAATCCATTAACCCTCTAAAATGGTGAAACTTAATGAACATCGATATCCGATAATGTCATTCCTTGCCAAGACCGTTTTGTGCATACCAGTTACCTAAATACCATGTGAATGATTGTTCAGCTCCCCTGGCTATATTGTCAATTAGACCCGCTCATCATTTGAACCAAATAATGTCAACACACTTGTCTTTTTTGCGTAGTTGTTCAAAAGAGGACATATAAAGCAGACATCCCAGTGTTATTTCGCTTTACAACAAGAACGTTTTATAAGTGTTACTTATGACACCATAAATTTTATTTTTTAGCTTTAATCGAAATTAGCGATTAATTAATCGTTATGTTTTCAAATGTTCACGATTAAATTTAAATTAATCGTTAACATATATATATATATATATATATATATATATATATATATATATATATATATAAAAGAGGTTAAATAGGAACATGTCTTACTATTGTTTATTCTCCTCTGTCTATAATTCAATTTAGAATACAATGAATGGTACCATTTATTACCATAATTAATTTTAGTAACACGCTTTTCTTATACCATCCGAATTTTGTAGGCAGTGTAAATGTATTTGATATCTCAATTTATAATTATTTAATTATTTTTTTTTATGCGTGAACTCTAATTAATTGTAAGGTCAGTAAAACAATAGTCGATAGTGGTGAAAGTCTTCAGACAAAAACACAGAAGAACATGAACTAGATAATTGAGTAAAAATTTCTAATAAGAAATTATTGATGTTTTACAATTGACAATAGTTTATTCGAATTTTTCTTTCTGTAATATGAATACATTCTCAGTTTTCTACTTTTTTCTTTAGCAATCTAAAAAAAAATAGTAACTGGGATTTTATATTTTTAATAACATTAAATTAGATTTCAACTTAAATTCGTGTATCGAGGTATCGATATTTCATTAGACCATTATTATTTTTTAAAGTTAGATGTAATACGCTACATTCAATTATAAAGTTGCAGAATTATTGCTACAATTTTCTCGAATCGGAAGATTTGAAGTAATTTTGACTAAAAAACAGTTACCAATACATCACAGACACCATATACATTATTGACAACTAGGTGCGTGAGCCATATTTGCGTCTGAAATGTGGCAAATGTTAGAAAAAAATGTTTCAGTCATTTTCGGTTAGTCAACACGGAGATGTTGTGTGTTTAATATAGTACGAAGACTACTCTTAGCTAGTGACCATTTTGTTTGTAAGGGCCGTCTAAGAAGAATGGATGCAAAACGCAATAAAAAAAAGTATTATATGATCGCTGGCGTAATTCAGAATTAAGGACAGTTACCCAATATCACTTAAAGAAATAGTAATTTGCAAATGCTAGTTAGAGTTTCTTTCATATGGAAAAACAGAATATGATTTCGAAGTCTGTAAAGACATATTGACCTTTGAGACACAATCAATTATCTACTTTCGTTCTCTCAACCCGAAAGGAGAAATTCGTTTTAATTGTGCTTCAATTAATTTTTTTTTCATGTTGACTTTGCACGTCCGCCAAACAATTCTTTACTTTTAGAACTGTTATAACTTTTATGCTAGACTTACCAATTCCGTCTTTGATAGATTCCTCGTAACAGATAAATACCAATGGGATACATTTTTTAAATTCTATTAAAAGTCCTTTTTTAAACTTCAAAATTTGATACCTTGATAATAGTTTATATTGTGAGTGGGTTCAAAAATTATTTTGAAAAATACATTTTGATTTTCTCGTGTTGAATGATTTATTCTTTAAATAAAATTTATAAAAAAAAATTAAAATATCGACTTGATGTCAAAAACGTTTTACATGAATCCATTACGAAGTAATAGATAATGTTTGTATAAGGGGCCTGCTTGTTTGTGACACCATTAAACTGATCTTGGAAGTTGGAAGTCTCAAATGTTAACATAGTTTTTGTTAATTCTAAAATTATAAATGAAAAATTTTACAAATGCGCCTTCAGACAAATATTTTAAGATATCTTCTTTACACGAACTAAGTTGCTAAATGATGTACAGAAAGAAAAAAAAATGAAAAAATAAATTATAAGAATGAACTGGACTCGTTCTCGTAATTTTTGTTAAAATTTATAAATTGAAAACTGCGCAGTTATTTGGAAGGGACGATGACGAATTTAGCAATGATGATAAGGACTTATGAATCAACGATAAAGATTTGTGGGTTGAAGGCTATGTCTTTGGATATTATCCAAAAGTTTTAACAAATAACGTTTGCTATTTGTCTTATCTATACAGACGCTCCTTCTATACAGAAGATTAATGCGTCCACAGACCATACCGGGCTGTTGGCAAGTGATGCAGCGTTCACAAGGGTTCCAAGCATTACCCAGCCGCCTTTATTTCCCTAACTAATGGCAGGTACCCATTCGGAGCTGGCTGGACTCAGGGACGCCCTAGGCCCCGGGAACAATACCTTGCCTTCGCAAGACTTTGATCCCGTGACCATCGGTACGTCAGCCGAGGCGCGCAGGCCACTCGACCACCGTGCCACTATGATATTTTTTTTGGTGAGGGGGGGGATTGAGATAAAGCGTTTCTAGATTGCAATGTTAACTTCGTGGATGTCAACGATGGATTAATGGATGATCTCTGAGAAAGTCTACGCAATCCATGGGTGTGCCGATGATTCTAAGGTTTTCTAAATTCAATGTAACTTCTCAAGAACTCTGTTACACTTCGTGGTGGTAAAGATTGCACTCAGACTCTTAAGACATTGTGATCTAGTAGTAAAACAATATAAATTTCGATGGTGTAAAGGATCTAAATAGAATGCTAGTCTATGTACACAACCTTTCGCAAACACTGATTATCCTCTTGACAAAAGAAGAAAAGGAATTTTTATACCAACAAAATAGAAGGTTGTGAAACAAATGAACCTTTAATTCATTAGTTAAGTTTGTCAAGAAAGTCAACAAAAGATATCAATAACCAGCAAAAAGAAAGGAGCACCATCCGCCATAATTAAAAGACTTATTTTAATTAAACCCAATTAAACTTATGCAGGGGACGTAGTCCAGATACTCTAGAACAGTGGTTCCCAAACTTTTTTGACCCACGGACCCCTTTTATACTCAAACATTTCCCCACGGACCCCCAAGTAAAAAAAAACTTTATAAATGCATAGTACAAAAATTACAAAAGCAACATTTTGATGAAAAGTACGGTATTTATTAAAATTATCACTTTTGTTTAAGATAAAATTTAAAAAAAACAAACTTGGATTAACTTGATGAGATTTTATTAGTGTATTTATGCCTGACTCAATGTTTGTGTGTAGGAACCGCAAATCCTCACGAGCACCAATTTCTAGTCGTTTATTTTTTTATATTTTGTTGTTGTTTTTTAATGATGAGGTTCATAACGCCAATGAATCTTTGTTCTACCAAACAGAAAGACAGGAAAACAGTCAAAAAAATTATGTACAATAACCTATAATGCATGATATAAAATTGGGATCTGACTTTGTAACCAGAATTTGTGGTATCCTAGTTCAAACAGTGGTATAAGTTCCTCATTTGTGGATATTTCAATAAGCTCATGTATTAGTATGTATTCATCTGTGTTTGGGATCTGAGTTTGTCCATGCGCTAAAGAGCTCATCTGCCAGTCGGAAAATTCCTATAGTGGCAAATGCCTACAAAATGTCCGCATGAAGAACCGTTAAGTTTTGACAGTAAGCAAGCAAATCTTTAACTATGTGGCAATTTCAAAAGATTTGAAAACTGAGAACATTCTCCTGTTCCTAAGTTTTGTTTGCAAAGAAAAAGATTTGCAACAAACTCAGATATAACGCTTTTAGTTTTGATTAAATTTAATTGGTTACCTTGTAGTAGTTGTAGTTTCAAATTAGTTTTGTTAAAGTTGGGTAAATAATTCATTAATAAAGGATATGTCATTTTTTGAGTTAATTGTGATGCTAATTGTCTTTGTTTTCCAGGAATTTGGGACAATGAATCAAACAAAGTATAAAATCGATTTAAATATGTACGTGATGATAACCAGCGTACTTCTGTGTGAATAAATAATCCATTATAGTCTTCTTCCTCATTTTCCAAACCGTGGTGAGCAATTAATCTCTAATTGAAGGCATTCCATTTGATTTTATTAACTGCTCTAATGACATAATGTAGTGTTCCATGCAAACTTTCACTAAGATTTTTTTGGAATATTTGATGTTGATGAATGACTCAATTTACTGAAAATACATTTGGTACAGCATGTTTTAAGTATGCCGAAAATTCAAGTGTATTGCTTTAACTTCAAACATTTTTTTTAAAATTCAGTAAATAATGTTTCACCTTTCGTATCTGTTTCCAAACATTTAGCCATACTTCAAATATTCAATAACACTGTATTGTTGGCATTGTTTCTTCGGCTCACTCATTGCTGGAATTACCTATTTTCTAAACAAGCTATAACTTAGGGCCCCTGCCTTATTGGGGGCCCCCGGAAGTTTGTTTTCATATTTGTCACTGCTATAGATTATCTAGACTTCAAAAGGTCCTTAAATAGCTTAGGGCACCATCAAGACTAAATTCAGCATTGGACTCACCCATTCTCTATCTGTTGTAACAGACCACTGTTAAGAATTATTAACGTTTTCAATGGAATGCTACAGTAAAGCCCTATTGAAAAATTTTATGATAGGCTACAATTTAGATAAATATAACTTCCCTACACATCGAATAATACACAACCTTGCAACCCTCGTAGATTCAAGTTAAAAACTTGTATATTTCTACTTATATTTATAGGGAATTCGGCATTTCATCTACATCAAGCCTGACATTTCAACAAAACCAAGTATTTTGATTGGTTATAGATGTGGGAATTACAGTAGTTCTAATATTTTTTTACGTAAAACAACATTGTATCCATGAAGAATAGCACCTAAGATGGTATTTAATTAGTAGAAATAGAAAAGTCATTCACATACTATTTTATTTATTATTATTTATTTTAATTTCAATAATAATACAAAATTAATAGTTTTATTATTTGATTTTTAAACCTTGCGCGGACCCCTTGACGTTGTTCAGGGACCCCCAAATCAATTTTTATTTTCCACGGACCCCCTGAAAGGTCTCGCGGACCCCTGGGGGTCCGTACGGACCACTTTGGGAACCACTGCTCTAGAACATATTAACTACATGATCAGGTAATTTATGTTTAGAGACACTTGAGGTAAAAGAAACAATTCAACTTTAATGCAGACTAAATTAGATAGAATAGACCTACATAATAAAGAAGAAAGAAGTTAAATGGAATAAGAATAAAATACTTAGGAAAAGTCATTGGAGATTACACAAAACAAAAACCGTATTTAACACAATAAGATATGTGGAATGTGATCTCATGCTGTCATAGTATAAAGTCTTGAAAACTTCGGCCTTTATTTGTTATTATGTGCAGATTGTCATTTAAATTAAGACACTCGTAATGACTGTCATGTCGATTAGTGAAAGAAATTTGTAAACAAGTCGATTTATTTGTGGATTTCTTTATTAATTATTTAACATTGCAACATAGCAATAAATACTTGCTCCTTCTGTTTCGGTAAGTGAATCAAAATTGTTAACAGATGTTGTATCACTTGTTACATACGGCTATTTAACAATAGAGTTGCTAGAATGTGAGCAAGTTCGCCAGTCAAACGATTGCTTCTTTTTATATTTATTGTGTTGTGCGAAAAACGGAACGCTACGATAGCCGAATAACACAACATAACATCACTTACAACGTATGATTTTTTTTTAAATCTACATTTTATATTTTAATGTAAAGAAGAATAAAATAGTTAGAATAAAACGAGTTAGAATATGTTTGCATTAAACTTGTTGACGAAGCTTTTAAAACATCTTTTTAAAATATATTAAAAATAATAAGTACATGGGGCACGCGTCAAAACATCAAAACATTTCAAAGTTGTAAGAATCCACAAATCTTAAATAGTAGACATTTTTACCCGACCTATGTTACACTTGGCAATGAAGCAAGAGCAAGCATGACATTGAAAAATTCGCATGAAACGATTAAATTAATTAAACAAATCTCTAATGCAGTTTATTACAATATGAAGAGAAAATAATTTCGCTTTACATCCATTGTTACAGTAAATCTTATGTAACCAGGATCCAATGTGAGGTTTGATCCAATGCATTTTCGGTTTTTTTCTTCGACGCTTGTGGTTATGGTCTCAATCGCGAGATTGTTTCCGATAATTATCGATCTTTTTTTTTAAATTGAAGTAACCATATTGACAATTTTTTGACATGTTAACTCTTTTCACTAAACCGTTAAATTTTTTTTTAAATTTAAATGAGGGTAACTTTAAACATATGTCTGAAAAAAAACACACTTAGCTGCGGTGAAATCCAAGTAGTCCAGTAGAAATTTCTACTGGACTACTTGGATTTCATGCAGCTAAATATTTTTATTTGTTCGTTATATTCGTTTCATTTGTGTACTATTTGTCCGCTGAGGAAGGCTCTTTGCCGAAACGTTCGCTGTTGGGAAACGTCTTGTCAGGCCTACTAATACCCTGTTTTTATGTTATACATTTACCTATTTAAAAGCCTGATTTGCAGTCTCACCCCCTATTACTTTATTCACTTTTTGTACTCCTGGATACGAACCAAATTAAGGCCAATCATTCGCAGAGGATATGCTAATATACATTCACACCCATGAGTCTGATATTTACCCCACTATCCAATCGTTGCAGGAGTGCATCGCTGAGGTAAAGTCATGGAGAGACTTTCAAAAAAACCAAAGCTGAATAGTGAAAAAGACAGAAGCATCCCTCCTTTGCAATAATAAACCACACAGTACTATGTCTTTTCCGACTTTTATTTAGGAATGAACTTGGGATATAATTCTATATTAATATGGAACTACTGAAACTTACAATCAGGTTTACGGATTATTCAAACCTCCAACTTTCGCATCATTCTGATGTCTTCTAAGTTTCGTAAAAACT